>CAUYRT010038297.1:0-14016 GCA_963574885.1 Lepilemur ruficaudatus
TCAACAGGGGGAAGGAAATCCTCTAAAACTGATTTATGTGAATAGCTGTACAACTTGGTAAATTTACTAATAATCATTTAATTGTACACTTAAAATGGAGTAAAGGCATGATATGTAAATTATACTTCAATAAAGAAAAAAATCAATAAATTAGTCTAGATTTGACAAAGAATAAACACAAACACAATTTATTACTTTTGAGGCTTGACAACTTTGCTGAATTATGAATCCCTAGGAAAGACAGATATGATTTATACCTAAATATGAGAGTTAAGAGCAATAGTGTCCTATCATTTTTTGGCCAGCTAAAGAACTGATTCTCCATGATCTACATTAGCAAATGGATTAGCAAACCCATGTGTGTGTGTGTGTGTGTGTGTGTGTGTGTGTGTGTGTATTTATATATTTATACACACACACTTTAAGAGAATTGAAAGACAGTGTGAATGTGGAAGAGAAGGTTAGTAAAGAAAACCCCCCACAAAACAGTGATGTCTTTCAAAGGCTACAATTGGGTTCCATTTGCAAACTTTTATTAATACTTATGGATCCATATCTAGTTCACTCAGTTTGAGAACATCCGATAAGAAAAATGTTATTAATTAAATCACACTCAAGTTTTTTTTAGGAAGGAAAATGATACACTTAATTATAAACTCACAATTATAAGCTACAGCAAAAGTTAAGTATCTTTCCCAAAGAATGAGAATGACTTAGGAAAAGAAAGTAAAAAAGCAGGACTATGAAAAAGCATTTGCCAGCATTTTTACAAGCCCTAGCCGCTAACCTCTGTAGGGGCGAAAGGTAGTGCCTTGTCACCACTCATTACAGGGGTCACGGTGGACACTCCTATAGCAAAAGACAGGTTAGCAAGAGAAAAGCATAACAAGCTTACTTAACAACGTTTTACGTGGCATGGAAGCCTTCAGAAATGAAGACCTAAGGAGCCAGGGGAAACTGTATTTTTATGTTTAGGTTTGACGGAGAATGGACAGCTGTGTAGAAACGTGGTTGGACGAATGATCTAATGGTAATAGACTGAGTGGGGAACCGAGCAAGGTTTGTTCAGATTCTTCTCGGCCTTTCTGTGCAGCATGCTTTCTTCCAGGTAGAACGTCCTGTTTCTTCCAGGACACCTGCCACATGCGGGTCTTCACGGGAGAAGGCGGAAGGTCAGAGAGTGATACTTCAAGGTTTTATGGCCTGCTTTCGGGGAGAGGAGTTCTGGTTTCTATGACTTGCTTGGGGAGAGAAATGGGGAAAAGAAAAGGGAAGGGGGAAGGTCAGAGACAACTTTTTGCTTCTCTAGGGATGGAAAAAGTCCACCTCCGTTCTCTTAGGGCCCCTGCTGGGTCCAAGGATTAAATTGACGTAAAGTCGATTAACAGAAGAAAAGCATACAAATGTGCTGAGTACAGTTTTATGTAGCATAAAAGCCCCCACAAAGAAATAAAGACACAAAGAAGAAGTCAGGGCCAGTAATTTATATACTGAATTGAACCAAGAATAGAAAGTTGTGAAGAAGCAATTAAGTTATATGGGGAGGCTTAAAGGATAAGAAATATTCCAACAAGCTCTGAACAGCATTCTCTCTGTCTCAGCTTCGTGTCCTCGAAGGTAAGAATGTCGCCTTTCCTTCGAGCACAGAGAGGGTGTCTTTCTCACGGGATTTTCATCTGCTCTTAAGAAACAGCACAAAGGTCAACAGGATCTTCTGGTACCTGCTGTTTTTCAATTGTCTTTAATTAACTTAAATAGTCAATGTGCCAGAATAGCATATTTTAACACCTTCACTGCTGAGGCCCTTCCAATTTCTTTCAAAGTACTTAGCATGTCAAAGCATCATATTTTGGGGTATCACATTTTCAGCCCCAGCACCTCTTAATAATTAAATATAGCAATGACCATTTTAAAAAACTTGCATTATTTTTATACAAGTAATATGTAGGCATTAGAAGATACAGGCTTAAAAAAATTGCTTGTAATCTCACCTTCTAGAGAGAATCTGTTAACATTTTCAGAGTGTTTCCCATGTGGTAATATCTTCTGGGCAGAGAATAGAGATGAAGTGGCAGAGATGAAATCAAATATTGAGATGTTTTTGAGAGCTCTTTTGAGGAATTTTTAAAGGTATATATAATTGACAATTCTAAATTATTTTAAAATAGTTGCCCAATCTAACAATTTGCAGAAAAACCTAGAAAATGATAAAAGCGTCACAGAGAATGAGTGGGGTAGACAGTCCAGAGTGCACTTGACCTGTGCTTTTCATGCCATGAAAGTTTTGTAAGTCACAAAATTAATTTAGTGGTCTTGACCAGTATTAAAAAGTAAAAAGAAGAGGAGGAGAAATGGAATGAGATCAGAACCATCAGAGTGCAGGTTCTGAGACTTGTTTCACGTATGTGTGGGTGTGTGTGCAGAGTTGTGATGTGTCGGTGCACTTCATACTCCGAGTCGAGGTAAAAAATGTATGGCTGCCATGATAGTAGACTGAACCCTTATGGACTGAGTCCTCCGAGAGTAAGAACAAAAAGCAAGCGGAGAAAGGATTCTACCTCCGGATGATAACACTCACCAGGCCAAAGGGGAATAGGAAAGGAAGAAAATCATCGCATTCAATCAGAACCTCATGCTCTGACACCAAACTTACACTGCCCGGCTAATGGAGGTGGTTTGACCTGTTGACCTGCTGGATACACCATTAATATTTTAGAGACTCATCGCATGTCCTCCTCAGAAAAGAACTGTACTCCTTCCAGATGCTTCTGACACTTCACTCACTGCTCCAGCAGCGGTTGCCAGATTACGGCCTCTTTTGACTGGGTTTCCTTGCAAACTTGACTAAAAACTACCTTAGGCTTGAGGGCTTGGATGGGCCATCCCCCTGAGCCGAGCCTGGAGCCAGTGGTTCTCAGTTAATTCAACTGAGATTAAATCTTGCTGTGTAATTTAAATCACAAAAAAAACTATATTGCTATGGAGGGAGAAGACAGCCGGTGGTTTGGAACATAACCCGGTCTGCTATTAAAAGGCACAGGGACAAGAGTACAGTGTGCTGTTCTGGATGACTTATAGAAATACTGCCATTTAACACAAAAGCAGGTTTTGCTGGAAGGCAGAGGTCAGGGTGAGGATGAATTATTGTGTCCTGGAGACCTCGGGCCATTAGTTGGAGTCAAATGTCAGCCCTGCCGATCGTTACTAATTGATGACCTAGGACGCTGCTCAGAGTCCTCTACTGACATGTGTCGGCCATCCTGCTGCCTGAGAGCATTGTTTGGTGGACACGTTGAGAGGACTGGGCGCCCGGGCCCACGTCAGAAGCACAAGATGGCAAGTTTGCACACACAGTTGTGAAATCCATCACTGCACTGTAGGTGAGCTCAAGTTGGGTGTTTAAGTCATTCACTGAAAAACTAAAGGCAATTGCAACAGTATTGTCTTTGTAAATTTTTCCTCTTCATGTGAGAGCACAGGCAGGGAAAATGAGCATCAAAAAGTGCCCAAATGTGTTATTAGCCTTATAGGGGATTCAAGAAATAGGATGTGCATCTATCTGGAGAGATCACACATGATCTAAACATCTAAAGAACAAGTCATGGCACCATGGAGCTCATTTGCAGGTCTGTTTTCCACCTATATCTTCTTTCTGTTGGTTTGCCATAGGGCAGCCCAGGGCAGCTGCCTTTCAACCCCAAATCTTGTACCTGTTTCTTCTTAACTTCTCTCAGGGTAGGGACACAGGGTCTCAGTCCTTACTGCACCACCAGTTCTGGGAATAATCTGGAATTGCAGAAGCATCCTGTTCTTCCCCCGCCTCGTATCAAAGGCACTCACAGGTGACTCTGAGTCTGGAGAAGGGAGACAACCCTAAATGTAAATGATGCCTTCCAAACCCTCAGAGACTGCCTTTCTTTCCCTTCCTCCCCCTCTCCTGCATGTACACGTCTGAACTCCCTCCTGAAAAGCACCCCGTGAAAGGCCTAGAGATTGCTGCAGACTGTGTTCTAGTTGTGGCTGGGTCCCTGTTTGGTACTTCAGTGGGTTAAAGAATTTGAATGATCAGGGGAAATCCTAAACTGGACAGAACCTAGATGTCTACAAGACCCTCTCCCTTGGTCTTGGAGTGAAAATAACATTTATTCAATAAATATTGAGTCCCTATGGTGCTGTAAAGCTTTGCATGTAGGGGACGTAAACTCTGTCTACTTCACTGGTGATTTTAGTCATATGATGAACAAACCTCACTCCCTCTAAGACAATTTTCTCCTGCTTCTTGATGAAATGGTCTATTCTGGGGTTGAGGTGAGCCCCTTACCCAAAGCTGGGCTGGATAAGGGGCTCACATCAAAGACAAACTTCAAAGACATCTTAGTAATAACCCATCGCTGCAGCTACCACTTATCACCCTGATACGAGAACACAGAGCCAGGAATCTCAGGCGCTCCCAGGCCCCAGCAAGGTGAAAGCAGGGCCCAGAGAGAGCAGGACTGGCAGCTAAATTGCACACACAGCATCTTGCCCACAAGAGCTTCTGAATGCTCTGAAAACACTCAGGTCTTATGATGCCTCTTCTCTGTAAAAGGATCATCGCCGAGGTCAAATGACTTGCCCCGTCATCACTCAGCAACTCAGCAGCTACACCAGAAATAGAATCCTGCCCCATACTCCTGACTCCCAGGCAGGAGCTTGAAACACTGCAAACCCTGGGAGCCGGAGGAAGAAGTCACTCACAGGGTCCTTGCTCATGATAAAATACAAAAGCTCATGTGGCCTTTGAGATCACAATGGTTCTTGCAACTTGGGCATACCCAAGCCCATCTCCTCCCCAAGCCCACCTCAACTGTGAAAGTGACCCAAGGAAGGCTGTGATGCTAAGCAGCAGGCACAGCAGGGTGGAGCATTTGCTCTGTCAAAGAATAGTGTTCCTCAAGGATAATGTCAACTCTGCTTGAGCCAAACTGCTATTGGGAGTTGTTGGGCTTTCCAAGTCATGCACCTGGGCTGCAGGAAGGGGATGATGGGCGCTGGCCTTGCAATTCTCCCACTTGCTGGATGATTCATGGAGCAGTGGTGCTGGCCTCGGAGGGCAGCTGCCAAGCTGTTGGCTGGAGCAGAGGTACAAAGCAGCAGAGTACCGGAGTTCTGATCTCAGCTCTAGCGTTCACTACCCCTTATTAGCTGTGGGACATCGGGCAATTTACTTCACTTCTTTCTACCTCGGTTTCTTCATCTGTAAAATGCAGATAATAATAGCACCTACCTCACAGCATCTGTTGTTAGGATTCAATGGACTAATGTGAGTAAAGTACTTAGTACCTTGCACGAGATAAGAATCATATAACTAACTGTTCACTGTATGCATCACTCACTCAGTGGGCTAGTAGGTGACCTTTAAGAGTGACGGTTATAAAGGGCGATTGCTGGTAAATGTTTAACAACCAGCTCTCTGGGAAAAAAAGCTCTGATTTATAATGTGTGCTGATTTTCAGAGTTTAAACATTCCCGCCATGGCTGATTTCAAACTACCACTGTGACAGCACTGAAGGCAGAGTTGGGAGGAAATGCTCGCAGCAGGCTCTTAAGAGCCAGCTCATCACGGACGGTGAAGCCCAGATGGTAAAATGAAAGAATGTGAACAAATAAGAATAAAATTGAAATACAAAATGATCACCAACTATGTAAAAGTAAACTGTGTGCACAGGAAAAAAATGCAAAGAAATTCACCAAATACTGACTTCAGTTGTATTAGAGTAGTGGGAATGTAGTTAATTCATATATATGTATACACACAAATATATATATAAATATATATATTTATTTTCTTTAAAGTGCTTAGATTAATTTTATAGTGGAAAAGTGAGCAGAGTTAACTAAACACATACACACTTTTTTATTATGGAAAATTTCAAAGATATAGAACAATAGTGCAATTGACTCTATGCACTCATTTACCAGCTCCAATAATTATCAAGGTTTTGCCAATACTCTTTCACTTTAATTAAGTGAAATTTCTTTTATTTCATTTATCCTAGAGATCATGTCATTTCACCTAAAATATTCCAATATAATACATAGGGGATTTTTGGAAAAAAAACATAACTACCCCATTATTATCACATCTAACCCCAAAACTCCCAATAAGTCCTCCCTATATCTGACACCTAGTCCACATTCCAATTTACCCAATTGGGAAAGATATCTTTTATAGTTTGTTTCTTTAAATAAGGAATAAGGGTTTGAACATGGCCTTGGGTTGTTAGTCCTTTAAATCTTTTTTTTTTTTTTATTTCATAATAGTTATCCTCTCTCTTTCATGCCAGCAATTTATTGCAGAAGCTGATTATTTGTCCTGTGGAAAGTTCCACATTCTAGACTTGGCTAATTCCTTCCTTACTTTTTTCTCTAGTCCCCACATTTCCTGCAAACTGCTGGTTAGATCTAAAGAGCGATGCAGGGTGAGAGTCCTTCCACTGCGTCACATTCTGACGCACACCGTGTCTGGCTGTGCCACTTTTAGTCATGCTAAGATTGATCTGTGGATTTAGAAGTGTAATACATTTAAAAACAAAATTAAATGGGAGAACATAATTGGAACAACAGAAATGTCAGACACAGAATAAACTGATTTCAGCAAAGCATCAGACAAAGTTTACCCTGAGCTCTGTCATCCGCCCTGAGGGCTTCACTTCAGGGCTTCTCCGAGCCTAGCTCACTACAACAGCCTGGGAACGGCCCCTACCTGGACACCCCCTCCAAGTCATCCTTCATGCCGCTGCTGCCAGAGTTTTAAAGTGCAAACCAGACCATTGCACTGTCCTGCTCAGACTTTCCCAGTGGCTTTCTGTGGTCTGTTGGAAAACTTAAAACTCTTTAGTTGGTCACAGAAGGACCTTCCTGATCTGGGCCAAGTCTGCTCTCCCTGCCTTCTCGCCCATAATTCTTTTTCTTCTCTCTTCTTGCACATAATACTTTTCGCCCAGTGCTCCAGCCACACGCAGCTCCATGTAGCTCTCTTGCTACTACGCTCCTTGGCAACTCTGGGTCTTCGGGGAGACACCACCTGCCTACCATGCCTTGCCTTTTGTCTGCTGCGCAGTTTTCCACCTGTCCCGCAAGATGCCTGTGCCAAGCCACTCTGAACTCCCTCCTCTGGTGCAGATGCCCTTTCTCTTTCCTCCAAGGTTTTTATGAGTACCTCAACTTATGCCATCGTTCCACCCCAGTGGACTTTCCAGGGCTTGGTACTTTGCAGGTGCTCAGTAAATATTTGTGGAATTAATTTAAAATGAAGCACTGTAGAAAGGATGAAAAAGGTGCAGGGTAAATTTGGCATTGACTGAGCAAGCACACCCAGAAGATTGCGAAGCGCTAAATGTGTTAAGTGTGCCAGGTGGCCACCTCTGTACCGGAGCACACTTGCTTTGTCTTTGTTTCTGCTCTGCTCGACATTTTCACCCTTTTAAGAGCTTACGTTCGAATCCAGACTTCGTTTTCTGGCACTTGTCAGTTTCATCATGTATAAAATGGGCATGATAAAGTAAATTAAAATAGAGACCAGCCCCGAAGAATCCCTGAGCAGACAAAGCCAGGTAGGCCTCATACGTGACCTTAACCTTGCTTGATTTGCAAACATAAGCAAAAACTACCTTGAGTCTATTTCTCACAAATGCCTACATTAAAGAAAAACACAATTTAAGCTCAACCAATCAGAAGCAGCCAACAAACTTACGTAACTAGAGACTTTCCAGTGGGATAGACTAAATAAAGCAACTATATAACTGTAAGCAATCAATCACCTTCTTTGCTTTACTTCCGTATTTGTCCTACAAAAGCCTCCCCCTTGAGTTCCTTCAGTGGATCTCCTGAACACTTCTGGTTTGGAACTGCCTGATTCATGAATTACTATTTGCTCCAACTCTTTAAAACCTTTTTGTGCCTCAGTTTACTTTTGAACAACAGTATCCACCACAAAGCTTGATTTGAGGATTAAATGAATTAATATACAGAAAGTACTTAGAATAGTGCCTAGAACATAGTAAGCTCTATTTAAATACTTGTTATTAATATTTCTGTATGGTCTTAACGTCTCTACATGATGACTGGCTCTGCAAAGGCATGATTGGTGTCTGATTATCTTTTGTTTTCTCCACAGCATTTGGCATAAAGCTTTGGAAGATGAGCAAATCTTACAGAAGCATCTGGGAGATCATTCAAGGTAGCAGGAAAGAGGATGGACTTTGGGGCCAGGTTGCCTGGGTTCCCATCCTGGCTCTCTCTCAGACCACGGGGTGACCTTCAGCACACAGATTTAAGCCCTCTGTGTGTCTATTTCCTCATCTGTAAAATGACAGTAATCATGGGTCTGTTGTGATGGTCAGGTGAGATCATTCATGGAAAGCTCTTAGCACAGTGTCTGGCACATGGGAACTGCTAAAAATTGTGAGTTGCTATTATTAAGCATTTTCCTTCATTGGAATTTGCATGTTAGCATGCACTAAACAGGGGACCTATTTTGGGGCAAATCAGCATTTTGGACCTATCCCAGTAATCAGTCCTCTTGGTTATTTTTCCTTTTAGAGTCCTTGACTATCATGCCAATCCTGTTTATATGTATACAAATAAGGTGCTTGGAATCCTGCCAGTTCACCAGAATGAATGACTTCTATTTCTGTCATTAGCTATATTCTGCATAGCCCCTCTTGCTAACTCTAAGTAAAACAAATTAACAACCAAACAATTCAGGTCCAAGGATAGGACCAATCCCACAAATTCAGAACAAATGTGGTTCTTTGCAGCCTACTTATCATCCAGAAGTGGGTGAGCACCTGCAAAGGGCTGGGACTCCACAGTCAGGGCATCTCAGGCAAAAATTAGGTCCTTAAAGAAGTTAAATAAAAATTCAGGGATGGCTCCAAGAACCCAACACTAGGCTTCAGCTGGTCTGGCCATTGCTCTGGGAAGCCACCTTCATGAGCAAATGAGGTGGAGGAGGCTGGCTGCATCCCAGCTTCCTCCCAGGCTGAGGCCCCAGGGAAGTGCACCGTGGAAGGAGCTGAGGAAGGATTCTCAGCCAGTTTCTCCTGTTGCCCAGATATGCCATGTTTGTCTACTGAAAGTTTATTTTGGAGATGTCATAAATCTATCTTCTTTGCTTTTTTGCTTTTTAATCTAACTTCAAATATTCTTATTGTGAAACTAGTTAAAAAAATTCTTCATTTGTAAATCTCACTCTTAACCAATTCTCATAGAATCACTGATACCAATAGAAAAAAAAAAAACCCAAACCCCCAAAAAACTTATGATAAGCTTTCAGATATTCTAAAATATCTTCTTGCTTTCAGATTAAGTTCCATGTACCTACCTGACTTACAGTGATCAAGAAGAAGGGGGTTTGGGGTTTTTCCTCTAATAATAACATCAGCTAACATGTATGTTCCTGCTTTATCTCATGTAATCTCACAGGAAGTGGGGTTAGGGAATGTCATTGACCCCATTTTACATATGGGAAAACTGAGGAGGCAGAGATGAAATAACTTGCCCCAGGCTTGTTATTTGTAGAGTTAGCAAGTGACAAAACTACATTTCAGACCAGGAGGGTCTGACCTGGGGGCTGAGTTTTTAACCTATGGTGGGTGTCCCCTCCTCTCCTTCCCCAGCCCCATATTAATACATACGCAAGCGTAGGACTGAGTCAAGGACAGAGAGACAAGGGTGGGAGCTCATGAGAATCACGCCTTTCCCCAGTTCTGGGAGAAAGCCTGCGGTCACACCACCCACCCCCACTCACTGTTGCAGTCATTCATTCAACACATATTTATAATTGAGGACCTACAATGTGCTGCGTCCTGACCAAGGCCCTGAGGACCCAGCGGTAATCAAAACCAGACAGGAGCCCCTGCTCTTACGGAGCCTGCAGGTCCTGTGGGACACCAACATGGATGGAGTAATTTACACACATGTGTAAAGCTACAGCTGGGATGAGAACTATGAGGCAGCGAGCAAATGCTATGGATGTGAAACAGGAGATGCCCTGGTTAGTGAGTTCACTGTGAGTCAGTGATAAAAGAGGTGACATCTAAAGAAAAAGGAGAGGGGAAAGAGTACTAGGGGATCAGAACAGCATAGGGGGAGGCCTATGACAGGAAGGGAGTATGGCACATCTTGGGACTAAAAGTAGACCAGGGTTGGAAGAGGCCAGCCCGTGCTAAGGACCTGGTCTTTGTGGTAGGGCAGTGGGAGGCCTTTGGACCACCAACTTTGGATTCCATTCTTGAAAAGTTGCTCAGAGCCAGCAGTGCTGTATGCGACCATCTGTGTCTGTCTGGTACCTACGGTATCAAGGGGCAGGTCTTTCATGGTATCAGCAACCCCAGAGTTCAACTTAGGTCATGGTGATGGCCAACTAGGGAATAGAAAGCACTAGGCCCTGGCAGCTTCCTGCTCTGTCCTGAAAACTCTCCTTCCTTTGGTCTGTTGGGTCATGACAATTCCAGGAAGATGAAGTCACAAGGTACAGATGGTAATTACAGAATTTGTTCAGGACAAACATTACCCATAATTCTTTGCAAATCAATCAATCAATAATAAGGAGTAATTTTAGTGTACTCAGTTAACAGAATTCCACCGATTGTACCTGCTATTTCTGCCTTTTCTGCCTTATCTTGCTATAAATTCTTCGCTTGAGAAATGTGATTATGCGTAGTTTTCTGGTACAAAGCTGCCTGCTGGCATTCCACAAGCATAGAAGAATAACGATTATGGTGACCCACTTATTACTCTTGTTACTTAAATATTATTCACTAAACTTTGCTAGCAAGAAAGAGTTGCTATAA
Source organism: Lepilemur ruficaudatus (assembly GCA_963574885.1). NCBI lineage: Eukaryota > Metazoa > Chordata > Mammalia > Primates > Lepilemuridae > Lepilemur > Lepilemur ruficaudatus. Next base: position 10,839 of record CAUYRT010038297.1, read on the forward strand.
AACTACTTCTCTGCCCCACTAGATATAGTTTTCCCTTTGGTTTCAGATACCATTTCCAATGCTATCTAAGAAAGGTTTGCGTGTGTATATGTGAGAGAGGTTGTTTGCTTATCATTTATGCTTTTATTTCAATTTGTCTAATTAGTTTCTAGTTACCCCAAATGAGCGATTCTGATGTGAGAACTCCCAGTCCCTTTACATGAAGCACCTTACGATGCTGGAGAGTTGAGGCTCATCAAAATCATTTCTAAAAGGCGGACACTTTTTTTCCCCAGAATCATAAATGCTCAGATTTTGAAGATGGAGGTGTTACCTAGATGTCTTCCAGATAATCCATTTAACTCCAAGGAAAGGAAACCCAAATCATCCCTGACTGAGGGGACTCCACTTCCTGACTGAAAAGCTTATTTGGACTTAGGTTTGCACAGGTAGTGGGAGTCCCAGCCTGCAGCCTGTGTCAAGTGAGACCAGCGCCAGGTAAAACCGGCTGTATCAGCCCACGGCCAGGGGTGGGAAATGTCAGTCAAGGAGATCCTTGGGAGAAAGTGGGGGTGATGGTGAATTTTATGTGTCAACTTGACTGGGCCACGGGCTGCTCAGATATTTGGTCAAACATTATTCGGAGAATTTCTGTGAGGGTGCTTTTGGATGAGTTTCACATTTAAATCAATAGACTGAGTAAAGCAGATTGTCCTCCCTAATGTGAGTGGGCCTCAGCCAATCCACTGAAGGCCTGTCTAGAACAAAAGTCTGGCTCACCCCTGAGTAACAGGGAATTCCTCTTACCTGACTGCCTCTGAGCTGAGACACCATTTTTTTTTTCCTGCCTTTGGACTTGAACTGAAACATCAGCTTTTCTTATGTCTTGAGCTTGGCCTTTAGGCTGGAAATATGCCATCAGCTCTCCTGGTCTCCAGCTTGTCAGCTACAGATCTTGGGACTTGTCAGTCTCCATAATCATGTGAGCTAATCCCAACCCCAGCCCCACTCCCTCTCATCTTCTCCATTTCAGTATCAGAGGATGGGACAGGAGATAAGGAAAGAGAAACAGAGGTTCTGGCTTAGAAAAGTCAGGTACTTGATTAGGTAGGAGGCTGAGGTCATCTAATGCAAACTCCTGCCTGAGGCAGAAGGGCTTTCTACGTCCTGTTGAACATGCCTAAGTGTGCAGTCTGTCCTCTGGCTTCAGCCTGAACACCTCAGAAAGGCATTGCTGTGTGATGGGTGAGAACAGGGCTCTGGAATCTGATAGCCTGGGTTTCACTTGCCTCCACCTCCGACAGCTATGTGGCCTTGGGCCCATCTTTACCTGACTCATGTCTAAAATAGGGATAACAATACTCCTCTCGTGGGTTGTTAGGCTGATTCCTTGAGAATGTAATCCAGCACCTAGTGTGTACTGCAATAAGTGTTTGCTATTATTAATAGTTCTGCCTAATTCTATACTAACCTTAATTTGGGATATAAATGTCTAGATTCAGTTATTCTGTATTAGCTTTCCTTTTAAACTTGGGGACAGCTGCAGATTTGATAACCGTAACTTCTATATATCCTAAGGCCTCACTACTTAAAGCATAGTCCAGCAGCACAGACAGCACCTGGGATCTGCTGGAAATGCAGAACTCACATTAGTGTCTGGTGCAAGGCTCTGACCAAAGGTGACAAGGAGCACAGAGCTTAGTGGTAGATTCCCATGACAATGCCCCGGGGACTAATTGACACTGATTAACATTCAACTCTGGCCAACATAATCAAAAACAGGGTTATGGAAAGATTCTGAATTGTAGAAAAGGCAGAACTGGGGGGAGGGCAGGACCCAGGACAGCAGTCGGAGCTCCTGGTCTCCTCTGTGTATTCCACTCAGACTCTGACTGGCCCAATCTAGGTCAATGTCTTTTACTCTTGGACCAGTTGGCCCTGGGCAGGCTTGAAAGGGCAGCCAGGAAGTTGCTGAGTCAGGGACCAGCCCAGTTTCTGTCTGCTACAAAGACCATGTTTCAGAAAGATACACGAATCCAGATTTTTTGCTCCAAACAGCCTTCATGGTAGTCCAGCTACTTGACTACAATGGATCCTAAACAAAGTTGATACAATGTTACGCATCTCAAACTTGCTCCAAGTGAGAAATGGAGAAGGGAGACTTACTCCAAAAGGACTAAGTTGTTTTTGGAGGAGGATTTTTTTTCCTGATTAAATCATTGAAAACAACTGCTAGCACATTTGGTGTGTGTGCTTAGTAGAGGTTTCATTTGGAAACCTAATAATACAGAGGATCCTTTGGGGGGTGTTAGCTTCCCTTAAAAACACTATCTCTAGAGGAATCGCTAGCTGCTGAATGTGGAAAATAAAGCCGGAATTTCCCAGAGGGCCGTATCTGGAAAGTGATTTTAGAATTTGGACTATGGTCATATGAGGGAACAGATAAAAATTATCTCCACTCCTTTATCTGACCCATTGTTTAATCTCTGAGAAAAATATGCACGTTGATAAAATCCCAACCACCTGGAACTCAGGTCAGGAAAAAGATATATTTTTGGCTCCCGGTCAGCTAGCGTAGCACAGTCATAGGAATATCATGGCCACATCTTTGAAAATAAGAGCCCCACTGTTCTGTGGAGTGCGTTCAGGTGTGTGTGCTGCGTTCTGAGAAGGGAACTGAAAGCTGGAGGGATTCCAGATAAAAAGTTATCAGGGGAATGAAGAAAAGTTCTGGAAATTAGGTTACAAAGAACCATATAATACAGAACCAGGAACTAGGTGATACAGAAACTGGGTGGCCATGTGGGAGAGACCACAGTGTTCTCTTTGGCTCCTGAGGGCCAAACTAAGGCCACCCAGAGGAGATTATGGAGAGTGGGATTTTGAAGGAAGAGAAACATCAGTTCTTTATTTCTGACACCATTTTCTTTTTTTTTTTTTTTGCGACAGAGTCTCACTCTGTTGCCCAGGCTAGAGTGCCGTGGCATCAACCGAGCTCACAGCAACCTCAAACTCCTGGGCTCAGGTGATCCTCCTGCCTCAGCCTTCTGAGTATCTGGGACTACAGGCATGCATCACCATGCCCGGCTAATTTTTTCTATATATTTTTAGTTGGCCAATTAATTTCTTTCTATTTTTAGTAGAGATGGGGTCTCACTCTTGCTCAGGCTGGTTTCGAACTCCTGACCTTGAGTGATCC
>CAUYRT010038298.1:0-26004 GCA_963574885.1 Lepilemur ruficaudatus
CTGAGGCCCTCAGACACTTAGTAACTTGTCCCCTGATCACATAGCTAGTAAGTGGCAGAGCTTCAGGGCTCCCAAGTCCTTGCTTTTTGGCACCAATTCATCTTTAGGCTTAGGAGCCATATATTCTAGAATAATATGGGCAAGCCTACCATTAAAAAAAGTTTGCTAAATAGTTTAAAATATGATTTTGAGCAAATTTCATAGGTATTTTGTTGCTTGAGACATTAGAAAGGAAATGTGTAAATACGTTAATTTTGTACTACTTTTTATATTTGACTTGCTAAGAAACTCATGGATTATTATAGTCTTGGAATTTCACTTTTATTATTTACCTTCCTGAAGGCTTTATTTTGACCTTCACAATGACCTTAAACAAGATGGAACAAAAAGGAGTGAAGTTCTTGCTATATGTTAAAGTTTGAAAAAATATGCTGATTATACATTAGTAGAACTAATGAATAGGGACTCAATGAAAGTCCCTATTTTTTTTCTTTTTTTATATATTATTTTAATTATTTATTTATTTTTTTACTTACACCAAGCAGGTAAAAAGTCCCTGTTTTTTATCATTGTTTTATCAAGGAACAGGTGAACTTTTATGAGTTTTTTAATCGAATTTAAACATTCTGAGTGCCTATCATACACAGACACCTTGAGATACAAAGGGGAGGCCGAGTGTGGTGGCTCCCAGCTGTAATTCTAGTACTTTGGAAGGCCAAGGCAGGAGGATCTCTTGAGGCCAGAAGTTGGAGACCAGCCTGAGCAACATAGCGAGACCTCATCTCTACCAAAAAAAAAAAAAAATTAGCTTGGCTTGGTGGTGCACAACTATAGTCCCAGCTACTCAGGAGGCTGAGGTGGGGGGATCACTTGAGCCCAGGAGTTTGCAGTTGCAGTGAGCTATGATCACACCACTGCACTCTAGCCTGGATGGCAGAGCCAGACTCTGTCTCTAAAAAACCAAAAAGGGAGGTGGAGGATAAAATATAGACTGAACCTCAGAGAAGTTATCTCCTGGTGGGAAAACAAGAAAGGTCAGTGCTAGCTGAAGTACAGGACATGGCGGGAGCAGGAGGGGGTTCACATGAACGGAGCTTGGCCTTGAGAGTTGTCAACACTGGGGAATGGTGGGGACATGGGGGCTCATCCTCATATTTTCTACACTTGCAATATGTTTGAAAAATTTCAGTACTTGGCAAATTAAAGTGCTCAGAGATACAAAATCTAAAGGGGAGGAGAATAATTTTGAATGGGTGTTGCGGGGAAGGCTGCATGGAGGAGGTGGGAAGAAACCACCCCTTCCGCTAGGCAAGGAGCGATCTGCATCAGGGAGTCAGCACCACTCGGAGAGGAAGGGCGGTGAGCTGGGGCTGGGGAGGAAGAAAGGCTGGAAAGAAAATGGGACCTGAGTAGTTTCTTAAAATTCACTCCATTTCTTCTTCATCAGAGCCTCCTATGCTAACTTTTTTCTCTTGGAGGACATTGATCAATTCTAGGTTCCCTGTAAGTCAAATTTAAGACCTGGGGGAGACACTTGTTGATTTTGATAATGACTTTTCCCCAAATTAATGCATGCAATTTTGTGGTGCTTATTGTTGAAAACCAGCAGAATTTTGTGTAGTCAGATAGAAATTTGCCTGCCTTAGAAGATGCTGGATCTTTAGGATCTCTATACAGTAAAATCCCACTGACCACTGTATATGAACTGGTATTGCTTAAGATAATTTAAGCAGCACTCACTCCTTCAGAGAATGTCATGATCTTCCTGAGGGTCACAGGGCAGAGAAGCATCCATCTGCACTTGATGTGAGTCACTAATTTTACACAGGCTTAAACAGCACTTTTTAAATAAATAAATAAGGTGAAGCCATCATGAAAAATAGGTTAGTACCTTTTAAAATCACAATGGACAAAACTATAAATAAAAATATTTTACAGTTCTTTGAAATTGCATATTTTCAGATTGTTATGCCGAAAACATGCTCTTCCATCCATCACTCCAAGTGGTAAGTTTTTAAAATTCAGTACTGTGGGTTTGAAGAAAGGTACATTCAGGGCTGGGCATGGTGGCTCAAGCCTGTAATCCTAGCACTCTGGAAGGACGAGGGGAGTAGATTGCTCACGGTCAAGAGTTCGAAACCAGCCTGAGCAAGAGCAAGATCTCGTCTCTACTAAAAATAGAAACAAATTAATTGGCTAACTCAAAATATATAGAAAACATTAGCCGGGCATGGTGGCACATGCCTGTAGTCCCAGCTACTCGGGAGGCTGAGGCAGGAGGATCGTCTGAGCCCAGGAGTTTGAGGTTGCTGTGAGCTAGGCTGACGCCATAGCATTCTAGCCTGGGCAAGAGAGTGAGAGAGACTCTGTCTCAAAAAAAAGAAAAAAAGGTACATTCAGGTATAAGGAGGACTAGTCTGATTTAGTAGGCTCACTGAATTCAAATATAAATTTTTGAGTTAAAATTTTACATACCTATAAAACTGTCAATTTCTTTGTTTACCATGTAATTGACTGATTTTTCTTCTTTGTCAAGAAAACCTATTCTCTCTAGACCATCCTCTGGTACCTTTCATCCTCACTGCACTCACAGGACCAAACTAAGACACTGTAAAAAGCATTGACTTTTGTGACTGCTTCTCTTTTAGAAGAATATTAGAATTTTTAGTAAATAAAATTAATAAAGTGCTACACATTGCTTGAATGAAAATTTCCTAAGAATGCATGGTTAGCATTTTGGTTCTAATTAAGGCAAATTGCGCTTGGCTAACTAGAGTTATGGGATGTACAATCATTCATGAGTGGGACAGCAGTGTCTTAGCGGCACTGAATCTGGAATGTTCACCATGAACTGGGGTCAGGCTCTCTTTGGAAAAGACTGAGTTCTGTGTCCTGCCAACTGCATTTTATGGCGGTAAACACCGCTCTCTAAACAGCATCTCTACCCTCATTTTGCAGTCACTACCCTTTTAACTCATTAGGAAATTCTATGAAAAATACTGCTTTCAATCAGTGTTTATTAACAGGGAAAGAAGACAATCACATTATTAGGTTAAGAAAGATTGTAACACTGTCTAAAATGAATCGTCTCCTGCAAGGGAACTGTTGTTTCTTTTGAATGATTCCAAAAATTTTCTGTGTATATAATCACACCTACTATTATACTTTGCTTTTTTCACTTGCTATAGCTTAGAGATACTTCCACATCAGCACAAATGGAATCTACCTCATTTTTAATAGTCTTCATAAAGCCAGACGCCAATCCTAGCACTCCGGGAGGCTGGGGCGGGCGGATTGTTTGAGCTCAGGAGTTCGAGACCAGTCTGAGCAAGAGTGAGACCCCATCTCTACTAAAAATAGAAAGCAATTAGCTGGACAACTAAAAATATATAGAGAAAAAATTAGCCAGGCATGGTGGCGCACACCTGTAGTCCCAGCTACTTGGGAGGTTGAGGCAGAAGGATCGCTTGAGCCCAGCAGTTTGAGGTTGCTGTGAACCAGGCTGATGCCATGGCACTCACTCTAGCCCGGGCAACAGAGTGAGACTGTGCCTCAAAAAATAAAAAAATAAATAAATAAATAAATAAAAGTCTGCATAATATTCCATTGTATAGCTGTGACGCAACTGGACTATTCTCTGCTTGATGAACATTTAGGTTATTTCCACCTTTTTCTATTACACTTCATGCTATAGTTAACATTGTTCTCCATACATCTTTGTGTCTTTATGTAACATATTAGGAAAACTTCCTATAAATTGCTAGGTCAAAGAATATAAACAACGAAACTCTGGACCAACTATTGGCTAGTTATCTTCCAAAGAGGCTGCACAAGCAGTACACATTTACCCACATTCTTGCAAACATATATATTAAACATCTTCACCTTTATCAATCTGATAAGTGAAAATTGTTTTATGTTGCATATCTTTATGGGTCAAATTAAGTACATTCCCATATCTTTTCACCAATTGTTTTCTTATGACCCAATCTGTTCATTTTTCTATTCCATGAACCCTCTCTAAGGGTTCCCCATTTGCTCATTTTTCTACTCATTTATCTTTTTTGCATTAACTTTTAAGATCTTTTTATGTTTTAAAAATTAACCCTGTATCATATGTGGTACAAATGCTCAGTCTAAGTTTGCCGTATCTTTTGACTTTATATTAATGATAATTTTTGGCATATAAGAGTTTTACATTTGGCCCGGTGTGCTGGCTCATGCCTGTAATCCTAGCGCTTTGGGAGGCTGAGGCAGGAGGATCAGCTGAGGTCAGGAGTTCAAGACCAAACTGAGGCAGAGCAAGGTGCCGGCGCTATAAAAATATGGAAAAATTAACCGGGCGTGGTAGTGCACACCTGTAGTTCCAGCTACTCAGGAGACTGAGGCAGGAGAATTACTGGAGCCCAGGAGTTTGAGGTTCCTGTGAGCTATGATGATGCCACTGCACTCTAGTCCAAGCAACAGAGCAAGACCCTGTCTCAAAAAAAAAATAAGACAAAGAAAAAAGAATTCTATATTTTATGTAAATAGTAATATTTTCCTTTATGGCTTCTAATTTGTACATGATTTATATTTTTGGTTGGGGTTTCAGAAGTGAAAAGAAAAAGAGGACGGAAGAAACGTCTCCGGACAGACATTCGTGTACAGGTAATTTGACTTAATTTTTATACCTTTAAATTTCTCCACATGGTTCTTATTTAAGCCATTCTGAATTTCCAGGAAAATGTACCTTCCAAATCATCTGAATGAACAGCATTTGTATAATACACATCTTCATTTGTGTTCTCTCAGCCCAGATGGAGCTGAGACTGCTCCTGAAGGTGTTTCAGGAAGAATCCATCTTCAGGAAAGTCTTAGAATCTAACTTCTAGATGCTAGAACCATGCTGACATGAGTATCAATGAGCACACAACCTTCAGGAAGTGACATACCCACAGCTCCCATAAAGCATCCTCCGGCATCAAATTAGTGAGAGCATCTGACCCCACGGGGTGCTCAAGGTCTTCCAGAGGGCAGAGGGTACAGTCAGTCATCTTTACAGAGCCACGCATGTCCCAGCTGCATGGTCCACACCTGATCTAATGTGCAACTCCTATCAATTTCTGGATTATTATATGTGAAGTATATGAAAATATTTTGGGGATTTGAAACAGTTTTTACACATCAGCTCATGTACGCTAATTCATATGAGCCAGCAACCTTCACCTCTTTCTGTTTATACAAGAGGCACCATCAAACACCTCTTGATGTTTGATTACACAAAACAAAAATGCATTTGATATTTACATCCACGTAAGAATATGGGGCATGATTCTTACCACAGGTATATCATTTAATTATACACAGCAAAAGCCTGGTTTTTATTTCATGCAATATTAAATGCCAATAGTAAAATCAATGTAATCTTGATTTTCTCTCCTTCTATTGTAGGCACCTGAAACAATGAAATTAAATACATGCATGAAACAAGTGAAGGAAGAGCCTGCCAGACACACAGGTTTGCTATAAGTGGCATCTGTACCAAATATGTCCTACTTACACAAAGTACTTACAAAAACGTCAACCCATGCCTTTCAAGAGTGGTAGCCCACTTTATTCTTCGAGACTTGTAGCAACTAAGAGGAGTATAAACCTTTATCATAACTCCAGCATAGCAAAATAACTCGGGTTGGAATCTTTTCTTCAGTATTAAGAAAAAATACACTTCTTAATAAAGAAGCTGCCAGGCTTGCCTGCGCTCAGACTCCAGTGATGTGCCACCCCCACACTGTGGCGCCAGCGACTGCGGCTCTCTGTTCCTTAAGGAGATAGACGTTCCATTAACGACGCATAGTAACAGTAACAGGAAAATGACAGGGGCTGCCATCTCAAAGATTTGAAGCTTGATTTTTAAAAATCCTCTTCATTCATATAGTTATAAGCAAAGATGTTTTTATTTTCACTTTTTGTAACATTTCATTCATTGTTTTGCTGGCAAAAAATGAGGTATGATGCAATTACAGCCCATAGAAAAAGTCAAGGTGCTGTTTTACTTTAGTAATTACGCTCCCCCACTGCGGGGCAAGGCCTGAGGCAGTAAGCGTGGAGTGATTTACGATCAGCTGCCCTGCGACAGACCATTTCCTCCTAAAGTGTTCTCCTAAAGTGTTCTTCTTATTCTTAGGTGCAATCGTGAAAGTTCCTTTCCTTAAGAAATGTAAGGAAGCAGGACTTCTTCATGACTTATTTGAAGAACTATTAGACAAACTTCATTCCGTTCAAGAAAGACTCATGGACGAGAGGACTTCAGAATCAGGTACTGAAATACCAATATTTCTAAGTATAGAGAGTTCTCGTAGACCTAGGTATGAAACAAAACCAAACCAAGAAAAAGAAAGACCCATTTCTTTTTTCCTTTCTTTCATTCTTTAATAAAAATAATTGTACCACATCTGCTGTCTTTTATAAATCAACAGGATGTGGGTAATTCAAACCAAGTAATTTTGTCAAAAGTATGCTGATGCCCTGGGTTGTGATGTGTTTTCCTGAAGTGCCTAACAGGTTGGCCACTTAGAGCTAGATTCAGTCACACATGTGCCCCACCGGCCTGCATGTGTCCTTAAGATCTGAGAATGGTGTTAACAGTTTTTATTTGACTCCGCTTCTATTCCTTGATAAATCAAGTGTCCTTTTTTAATAATGTTAAAGGGTAGAATAAGGAATTTTAATGTTCTGATTGATGTTTAGTTAAATATGAACTTTTTAAAAAAGTTTCTTAAAGAGCTCTTTCGGAAGCTGAAGTTCCATTTATATATGCAGGTATATAGCTACTTCGCCTTCTTATAACCTACATCAGGAGCTTAAAACTTTAGTATAAATATAGTTATTTTACAAGGAAAAGCTGAATAGTCTATATTGTAGTTAACAATGTAAAATATGTGCTTATTTGAAAGAGATTGTTTTCTATAGGACAAAGCTGAAAAGTAAAATCAAGAGTAAACATTTCCAAAAGCTCATTCATTTATTCCTTTATTATTTTCTCTAGACCAAGCACTTCTCAAACTTGAGCGTGCTCAAGAATCACCCAGAGGGCTTGTGAAAACAGATAACTGGGCCTCTTCCCGCCCGCAGGTTCTGATTCAGTAGAAATGCGAAGACTGATTTCTGACAATTGACCTTTCCCTGGGCTGCTGGGGCTGCAGTCTAACACTAAAGCGCCACAGTAGATGCCTGCTCTCTTTACTTTTCCCTGTTTTGGGCTCTTTTTCTTTTTCTTTTTTTTTGAGACAGAGTCTCACTCTGTTGTCTGGGTTAAAGTGCTGTCGTGTCAGCCTAGCACACAGCAACCTCTAACTCCTGGGCTCAAGCGATCCTCCTTGCCTCAGCCTCCCGAGTAGCTAGGACTACAGACATGCACCACCATGCCCGGCTAATTTTTTCTATATATTTTTAGTTGTCCAATTTATTTCTGTTTTTAGTAGAGACAGGGTCTTGCGCAGGCTGGTTGCGAACTCCTGACCTTAAGCGATCCTCCTACCTCGGCCTCCCAGAGTGCCAGGATTACAGGCGTGAGCCACCGCGCCCGACCTGTTTGGAGTTATTTTCCGAGGAGTTTCTTCCTATACAAATTATTTAAATTAAACTTAATACTGAGAATGTTTTTCTCCCTCCAGAGTATGAAGAAATTGGGACTTCACTTTTTGACTGTGGATTGTTTGAAGACACAATTGTACATTTTGAAACAGGTATGTGGATTATATAATAACCAAACAACATAGTTTAGAAATATTTATTATAGATATTGAAATAGTATCATGGTATATAGGTGATAAAAATCATTTTATAAGAATGTTCATTGTTTTATTAAATGAAAGCCCTTACAAAACAGTATGACCCCCACCACACACAGACTAAAACAATACATATATGCGCACATGTGCACAGAACTGCACCCGGTAGAGACAGTAGGTATTTGTAGGTGGCTGGATTACAGTGATTTGTCTGTTCTTTTAGTGCTACATTTTCCAAATTTTCTACATATACACAAATTCTTTTGTAATCAGAAAAAACTCATTAGAAAAGTAGAAACAAAAAATTGAGTCCACAATTGCAGAGTGTTTTGGCACATGTGTGGGCACAGGCAGGTGGCCCAGCTACGATAAACCATCCTGCAGCCTGCCTCCCTCGGTAAGATATGCAAAAATTTCAATTGTCCCAACATTCCAACATTAATCTTCAAATCTAATGGCTTATCAGGGGAAAGAGGGTGGTGACAGATTCTAAAAGTCCATCGAAAAAAAAAAATGAGCAAAAATAGCCAAGAAATTTTTGTGGAAGAAAAACTGGTGTGAGTTTGGAGGAGGGAGACCTAACTTTTATAAAATGTCAACCATTGAGTGAGTCCTCCTTTCAGCATTAAGATGCCTTCAAGACAGGCCAAATTTCCCCTTATGTATGAGTCTGTTCTGACTTCTCTCGCAAGGCTGCCACACATCACTGGGCAGGCTGTGCACAGCCCCACAGAGATCGGTGTGAATGGCTCCACACAGCGCCCCGCACTCTGTTCTTTCCACAGAGATACTCATCCATCCAGCGAGTGGTATTAAGACAATAGGTTTTCCCTGTGGAGAAAACATTAGTTCATATCCCTGTACCAACATAAACTATCTTTCTCATTTTGGCTTTCTGTGTTATACACATTTGTTTGAATTTCGTATTTACAATCAGCAGAGAAAAATATTTTTAAAATCTAAAAAGAGTGTCTCTTTTAACAGTCTCTTGAGGATGTCTGCTAATGGAAGTATCTGTTGTTTTTTTTTAAAGCAGCAGCCTTGAAAATCTTTTTCTTTTTTTTTTTTTTTTTTTGAGACATAGTCTCACTCTGTTGCCCAAGCTAGAGTGCTGGGGCATCAGCCTAGCTCACAGCAACCTCACACTCCTGGGCTCAAGTGATCCTTCTGCCTCAGCCTCCCGAGTAGCTAGGACTACAGGCATGTGCCACCATGCCCAGCTAATTTTTTCTATATATTTTTAGTTGGCCAATTAATTTCTTTCTATTTTTAGTAGAGACGGGGTCTTGCTCAGGCTGGTCTCGAACTCCTGACCTCAAACAATCCTCCCGCCTCAGCCTCCCAGAGTGCTAGGATTCCAGGCGTGAGCCACCACGCCCGGCCTTTAAAATCTTTTTCTTAAAAGCTTTAGTCTGTAGAAGACTTTGTGTTTTTCTTTCACGTAAAAGTTACACATTGGGAACATGTCACACGTCATTACTTGGACGGGCTGGCTGGGAGCATGTACAGTACAATGCAGTGTTTGGGGGCCGCAGGACTCCAGGAGACACTACTTGCAAATGCACAAGGACCAACCTGAAAGGCTTAAATTAACTTCTGACACCCTACTTGACAAAGACTTGCTTAATCTAGCCTTGCTAATGTTTCAACTACAGGCAGCATGTATTCTGAAGAAAGTTTACGTATCTGTATTTTAAAACTATTCAATTTTGAGGCTTTTAAAAATTATGTTGCCACTTGAGTACTATTCGTTATTTGTAAGGCCTAACTAAAGTAACTTTTTCCTAAGTTTCCACACTAAAAGTCTTCCTATTTCTAAATAAAACCAAAAGCTTTTATGTAACGTTAAACATCGGATGCAGCTGTGTGAAAGATTTGCCCTTATCCTTGATATTCTAGCCACGTTCTCTCTCCAGTTATCATCTCTCAGCAAGTGGATACAGTATAGCATGAAGGTGATACAGTCACTGGTTTTTGTGTTTTTTGCTATTCATTACAGACATTTTGCACAGACACTGTTTTTAAGTTCTTAAAGATATATATATAAGGGACTTATTCTGCTATAAATGTATACCAAAATCTTAAAAGATTTACTGACCAGCTTTATGTGTGATAAATGCTAGAATTCTATCCTAAATTAGAAAAGAGGAAAGAAAGGCATAGAAGAACCAGTTTTTGCTCACAAGACTCTAGATTCTTTTCATTTGAAGCGCGTACTCTGTACTTGCAGGTGAAGGGGGCTAGAAATAGTACATTATTTCTAACAAAACTACTGAATAATCTGAAATCACTTTTTCTTTTCATAGCAATAGAGAATAAAATTCATGAATCTCGAGACAGGCTGCAGAAGCTAAAGGATGAGATTGAACTACTTCAGGACCTAAAAGAAACCTTGGGCTGTTTTCAAGAAAATAGAGATCTTACGTCAAGTTCCGCATCCATATCATCCCTGTCTTCCTAAGGATTACTATTTCTTAAACCAGACGTCAGGCAAAATGGCGATCGGGCTCACACCCAGAGATAAAAAAAAAAAAAAAAACGACATCTTCAGGACTAGGCCTCTTATCTCGCCCCGGGCCTGAGCTGCAGTTCCCAGCAGCTCTTACCTCTTCTTGACAATGGGTGTTTATTGCCCCCTCTGTTACCATCTCACTTCTACCTGTCCTGTCCACCAAAATGGTTCTCAGATTCTGCTTCAATTAACTGGATCCTGCCTCCCATCTCTCCCACCCTCTACACTTAAAATCCTGTGAGTGGCCCCTTGCTGGTGCATTCCCTACCCTCATGGTGATCTAAGTGGATCCCAGTAATATACCAGGTACTACTAACCTCAGGGCCTTTGCACAACCATTGTGAAGTCTTAACTCCTCTTTCATCTTTCCCTGCCTGCTCCTCCTGCAGCTCTCACTATAAATCTGAGAGGACTTTTCCTTCACGTCATTTCTCAGTGTAAGCGTATCTTACATCACACCAATAGAGTACAAGCTCTCTGAGGGCAGAAAGTCTCCATTCCTGTGTTTTGCTCACGCTCACATTTCCAGCACCTACTATGCTCAATAAATGTTTGTAGACAAATGCATAAAATGTTCTTAACTTTTGAGACTAGTTCCATTAATGAGATGGTAATGGATGTCAGATATAATAAATTTGAATGTACTACTTTACTTGTAACAAATTTACCTGTCTTCATGTCACAAAGTCTACTTTTTAAAAAATTTCTTTTTTCTTACCAGTTTAAGCAAAAAATAAATTTTTTTAAAAAAAATTCTTTTCAGCCTCAGTTATCACATGGGCATTTGTCATCTTCAAAACAAACACCTAAATTTTAAACTGGACTCTTTAAATAAGAACATCGGTGAGACTGTCCAAGAGGGAAAAAAAATTAATAGTTACGTTCTCAACTGAACAATATACAATTCAGATGTTTACACCCACACCAGCAAGCCTGAAAACTTCACATTCCCAGTTCTAAGTTTTTACCATGGTCCTCCGATTTGCAGTAACGCTACATTTCAACATGGTTTGGAACTGAGTCCCAGCATGGTGCCTGGCCTGTCACAAGCACTCAAAAACGATTTGTTGAAGGAAAAATATGACACAGATGAAAAGGAACATTCCATTCTTGCTGTAATGGCAGTCCTGGCCCAAGTCCTTACAACCTGAAAGACAAAATCTAAATCAGTGGTTTTCAAATTTGGCTGCATGTCAGAATCACCTGGGAAACTTCAAAACCTACAGAGGCCAAGACTCCATCGAGACCTCTGAATAAAGATTCCCCCTAGTGTTACTGTCCAACCAGGTCCATCTGCCTGCTGCCCAAGAGGAAGCCAACACACTAGGACAGCAGGGGCTACAGCAGAGAAAGAGTTTAATTCCGCATAGTGCTAAACCGGGAGACAGGAGGAGTTTCTCAAATCCGCCTCCCCAGGAATTTGGGCGACAGGGTTTTTAAGGATAGTTTGGTGGGCAAAGGATTAGGAATTAGGTTTGCTAATTGGTTGAGTTCAGGGTGGAACCATCAGTTCCTTGGTATGGGCACCTGGGTGGGTCAGCCGATCTGCTGGAATGCAGGCTCTTGGGTGGGAGTCACAAGACCAGTTGAGTCAGCTTCTTGGTATGGGCCTCCAGCCTGCGTGAGTCAGCCAATCCACTGGAATGCGGGACCTGGAAGATATCTCAGAAACTATCCCTAGGTTTTGAGAGGGTAATCTTATCTACAGAGAAAGCTAAGAATATTTATGACCACCAGATATGTAACTCCAGAGTAGCAGACATGGGGACAGTGGCTAATTATTATCTTAGCTGGGCCTGTGCCTTATTTTTAGCTAGGTCCTTACCACAGTTCTTGCCTTGCACCCCTTTGTTAACTCGTAGGGGTGGTCTCCCCAGTCTAAGTATCACTGCAGCTTCAGCTCCCTATCCTGATATAACACATCTTACAGCAAAGCTCATCTAATGGTCTTGATGTCATGATCTGCATTCAAAAATCTCTGTCCCCACTTTACTGTCAAATTGAATCTGTCATTCGCAGCAGGTAACTTGGCCCAAGGGAGCACATATGTTTGGGGTCATAAGGTAGGCAAATGTTGGGTAACTGCTAACACAGACTTGGGTCTGTACGTCAGCTATCCCTCTACTGAAGAACTTCTTAATTCTTTAATCTATCTGGGACTAATTCTATCTGATGGGACAAAATATGGACACTCAATAAGAAAATGTACGTGAAACACACAGTGCAATGCCTGGCTCAATGTGGGAAATAAATGTTCTCTCTTTCACACACTCCCCTTGCCAACATTTCCTGGCTTATTTTCTCCATTCTAACCAAACAAACTTGCTATGGTAAGTTCTGGAAGGTTCATCAACCCCCACCTCTAAGCCTTTGCTTGTGCCCACTGTTTTGGAGATGAGCTACGAGGACACTTTGTGTTTCCCCCACACTGCACACGCATAATCTTCAAACCAACTGCTTGACATGTTAACCCTATTTGGTTTTCTCTATTATGAAAAGCTATTTAAAATGTCTTATTGTGTTGTTAATTCCTAAACGTATCTCCCCTCTCTCCTAATAATTTATATGTTACTTGAGGATAGGGACTGTCTTTCCCTTCATTTCTAAGTACCCCCAAAGGATTCAGATACATTTTTCTGCAGTGACAGTTCAACTGTACTATCTTTCAGCTGATATAAAATCCAAGAATTTCTGTGATATATGTTTATGTAGAGTTGAAAAGCAGCTGACATGTTCATAGTGGTACCTATCTTTAGCCTGATACTTGCTAAGAATACTACTACTGATTTAAAAAAAAATTGTGATATAATATACATAAAACTTACCATCTCAACCATTTTTAAGTGTACAGTTTAGTGGCACTAAATACATTCACACTATGTGACCAACACCACCATCCACCCAAAGAACTCTTCATACTGCAAAACTGAAACTGTCCCCATCAAACAACAGCTCCCGGTTCCCCTCTTTCCCCAGCCCCTGGAAACCACCACTCTAGTTTATGTATCTGACTACTCTGCGTACCTCATACAAGGGGAATTCACACAGTATTGGTCTTTATGTGACTAGCTTATTTCACTTAGCATAATGTCCCCAAGGTTCAACCATGTGCACCATGTGTCAGAATTTCCTTCCTTTTAAAAGCTGCATATTAATGATTTTTGAAGGGGAAAAACAACTCTACAAGCCCGTTTTAACGGGTTACTTTATTAACATGTCATTTTAAACACAGCATAAATACAGCCTACATACTACAATATCAAACATTGTTCCAGTAAGAAGTTCCAGAGTACATTTAGGGCTATTTCAAGAAATGTAAATACTTTGGCTTCTGTTATTACATCAGATGGAAAAAAAAAAATCAAAGAACAGTTTTCGTCTCCTGCTACGATTAACAAAACCAAGTAGAAAAATAAGAGGGTGTATTAAAGAAAATAAAACTCAAGTACTTTTTGAAGGATGTATTATCTTTACTACCATACTCATACAAGCTACTCAGTAATCTAATGTGAGAAGTGGTTCTTCACCTGTATTAGGAACTCAGTAAGTATTTGTTGAATGTATTATCTATGGATATGGATCTACTGCTTTAATTTGTGCTTTTTTTAAACAAGTTTCCTTTTCAAGTAAGAGAGCAATAGTAAACATACTGAAGTTCTCATTTGTTCAGATCATAAGCCTACAGAACAGTCATTGTTACAAACACTACCCACCATAGCTAATAACAAAATTAATACACTTTTATCAAACAAGTAAGAAAAATTCCATGATGTTTAGGAACTAATTCTAACCTAGTAACTAATTGGGCTTCAATCACTTGTGATATGCTCAAGAAAAGGGGCTGGGACTGCTAGGTTTGAATTTATTTCACCTGCCAATGAATTCCTATCTTTGGGGTCTCACTCCTCCCGACACTCCAATACACACACGTTTAAAAACATGGCTAAAAACAGTGCTGCAGCACATCTTCACCCTTTTGTTAGTCTGGCTCTGAAAAGTATTCATGCTCCACGTTCAGAAGGGGGACATCCGAGCAGGAAACAAAATTCACTGAGGGAGCTCACACAGATGCAAATGAGTTCACAGACCAGAGAGCAGAACAGAGCTTTGTTCTTAAAGTGAGCTCACTGGACACACGTGATAAAACTCAGCGCTGACCACTCTTACACGCCAAAGTCACGTTTCATAACCAACTGTCCTTTAATAGGATCTTTTCATGAAGAGCATAATTTTGACCATTTTTCAAGATGAAATTATGCTAAATATTATACCTAACAGTTAAAAGCAGAGGAACACCAAAGGTGAAAGAAAGGTGGTAAAGTTTCAAATAAGCAAATTTGTGATGGTATTTGGCCTAGATAAAGTAGATAAAGCAAATTCCAGTAAGTCCTATAAGAAAGCTGATTTTAAGAACCACTTCTTCAAGTCATTTGTAGCAGAGAGGATGATTTGGCAGTCATAATTTAGGAAGGCCAGAGTATACTGCATGTCATTATTTTCCTCTTAGGAGTTAACATTTATAGAAAGGGGGGCAATTTAAACTTGGGGTCTCATATTCTATTTTATTTGGATAAGCAGTAGAGATTCTAATTTATATAAAATTCACTGTTATCCAAAGGAAGTTTCTTTCATTATCAACGCTTCATGGATAATTCTAAGTTACTATTCTTTATGCACTTAAATCTTAAGAGAAATCCTGGATAACTCAGAAATGTATCCTCATGTAATTATCGTTTCAATAGGTTTAACTCATGTTAAGCTGAATATTACTTCGATACACCTTGAAGTTAAAAGAAGTCATCGATAACGCAAGCACACGAACGAAAGCCTCAAATAACCTTTACTATTCCTTCACAGTAAGGAACCTGACCTAGCAACTAACACAGCACTTCAACAAGCCCCAGGTCAGCACCCTTAATTCAGGGCAGGGCCTCTATGTTCATCTTGCAATTCACAAACTGTCACAACTCCCAGTATCAAAAGGTTGTTGATATGTTACCCAGGAGAGTTGTTCCCAACTTCTACTTTTCAAGTTCAGAAGTTCTTCTAATCAAAAAAATTAAAACAAAACCAAGAACAGCTAAACTCTCTCCCTTTTACAATGTTCCAGGCCAAATGTAAGAAAGGCCACATTTAAAATACACGTATCTGGAAACAAGAGTTATTTAAAATGGGCTCAAGAAAAGCCATTCATCTCTAATATATTCCTACACAGAGAACTGTGTCTCAGATGTGGAAAAAAACAACCTGATGGATTTTTACCTGCAGAATCACATTACCCGTAGAGCACAAGCTGGACAACAGTGCCTCAGAGCACCCGCACAAGACCAGCACCCTTGTGCTTCAGTTCTTAAAGGCTCCACATTTACTGGCTTTAGCAATGAATTCCTTTAGCAGAGGGCCATCCATTTCCCAAAATGCTGCAGTCTGTGTAACTTCTGTCAAATGATTGATGCAAAACTTAAAGCAGAATTCTTCTAAATCCTGGACACACACAACAAAAATAAAAACAAAAACAGCCTTTTAAAATTAACTTTGATTGACTTATTTCTCTCCAAGACCCTCACCCCAAATCTGTAACCCTCCCCCCCAAAAGACATTTGAGGCCAGACACCTGAAACTAGGCAAACAAGTGACCACAGGAAGGCGTCAGAAAAACACATGCTATTTACTCCTAACACCGTACAAGCAATGGTTCCCTAACTCAAGTGTGACTCTTCAAAACACAGACACACACACACACACACACAAGATCACGACGAACAAGTTTCCTGCGTGGTCATTACATAGTCTAGTTATCCTCAAAGACACTGTTGTAAAAGGCAGAATGCCACTTTAGTTCATACAACGGGTTTTGTCATATTCAAGAAATCAGAGAAAAGAATTAGCAAGTGGGTTTACGAAAGACAAGACTTTAAAAAACAGAAAAGTGATGAAGAGATGTGGTCAACTTAAAGTGACACATTAAAAAGAAAATCCCCCAAATCTTAAATTCATTTTCATGCTCTCCTAATAAAAAGTGACTTTGTTTTGAAAGCTACATAGAATAATATACTACAACTTCCACCACTCTAATTTCTCACGTAGTCAACACCAGAGAAGTATATTTACACAGATTGGATTTTTCAGTTGGATAAATGGAAGTCGCCAACTACTAACATTCAGAAGAAAGTAACATATACAAGTGGTCAACCAGAACAATTTAAAAATCAATTTCTGCCTACACTAATACATCCCCTTTCATCTCCGGCAAAACTCTAATATTGTCTGTTCCTTCAAATGTTAGAACATATTTAATGTATTTATTAAATCAATTAGGTACCTGGAATATACACAAAGACTAAATAAATAAAAGCAAATCACACTAAAAGCTCTTATCATAAATAGCTTGATTTTTATAACTTGGCCAGCTGATAACTTCTACACTGAAGGTCAATACTCAAGGTTCTATCAAACCAGAAACTCAGCAACATTTAAACTGCAACATTAAAACTTCACAATTTTAGAGTGGGGAAGGGCCCATACAAACATATAGAAAGTCCCCTGTTCTGCTTTCTCAGAGCAAATAATGATTTCCTTTGTTCTAAGGGTCCTTCTCCCTCGCTGAAAGATGCTCTAGAGTAAACTCAGGAAACCCACACAGTCACGTAACCGTTAAGAGATAAAACCACACCTAATGTGTACCAGCCAGCTGCTGCCAGAGTTTCGTTTTCTAGATAATTCAAAATGCATTTAAAATATTAGCACAATCTCTGGATCCATGTCTTTTAATAGAGATTTTTTGAGGGCTAAATGTACAGCTGAATGCCCTGTTATCATAAATTAAATACTACACTTGATCTTAGCCAAAAGGCTGAGAAGCGGTATTTACATCTAACTTAGGAACTAGCCAGTCATAAGCACAGAAAGTTCTTCAAACCATATAATGTATAAGGATACTTAAATTTTAATTATAAAATTTCAAATTCACAGGAAAAGAGTACACTAAATTCTGGATCATAAAACCTTATCACTTTGGTGTCTAATAATTGGGAATTCAAGATCTTTTTAGGGTATACGAAAAAGTGAGGTTAGTCAGGTAACTATGCAGAAATTACCCTGAGTATAAACTTTAAGAACTTTTTATATAGTAGAGGTATGCAAATGATGCTAATTATAATCACTTCATACATTTATGAAAATAGTTCTATCAAACTGCCTTCCCTTTTCCTCCAATTAGTTTGAATTAGTGAGGTATCTTGGTATTCAGTAAATGTTCAACTGTTTCAAACACTGAAAGTCAAAACTAGAGAATACCAAAAACAATCTAAATGTGGGTTGTTTAAATAACTAATTGAACCTTGGTTAAGGTGGATCTATGTAAAAGTAAGCATTTAATGCATCTGGAGAGAAAGATTTGACTTTACAAGTTCTTTCACATGAACCAGAGAATGGCATCATCAAGCAGAACCACTGAGCAAGCAAGGCCCTGAGTCGGTTTGCCTTTGATAGGTGAATTAATAAACACTCCTCTGGTAAGATCTCTCTTTAATATCCCAAAAGCCTACATGAGCTGTTCATCTCATTCCGCAAATCATCAGATCTTTAGTTACCTAGACAAGACAATGCAACTCTTGCCCACCTAACAAGTCAACTGTAATCTAATTGCTGGGTTTTAAATAAAACAATTCCAAGAAGGATCATTTGACCAGTAGATGAAAAAGTTCATGATAGAATAAAAGAGTCTTCTTACAGCCCACGGAATAGGGAAGTGGAGAGGGTGTAAAATCATAGGGTCTAACACAGTCTCCTTTGTATCAGAAACTAAACTCTGTTTATGACATTCTGTGGTGAAATTATTATGGTGCTTCTCAGTGAGGCAAATGAGATAAAATACCACATTTACTGTTATTAGCAAAGAAGATAAAAATTAAAAATTGCTATTCTGAAGTAATTTATAGATTCATTCTCAATCTTTAAACATTTAAACTATTCCAATCACTATACATACTCTGAAAATATGTTGTTTTTCCTTTCCATGATTTTCTTTAGTAACAAAATACAGACAGTTGATAGTCTTAACATCCTCATTTAAAAAAATGCTAATGTAGCCAAAACTCAAATCAAAAACGCAATACCTTTACTATAGCCCCCCCAAAATTAAATATCTAGGAATAAATTTAACAAAAGATACAAAAGACTTATACAAGGAAAACTACGAAACACTAAAAAAAGAAATTGTAGAAGATGTAAAAAGATGGAAAAATCTACCTTGGTCATGGACTGGTAGAATCAATATTGTTAAAATGTCAATATTGTCTCAAGTGATCTACAGAATAAATGCAATCCCCATCAAAGTACCATCATCATTCTTTACAGACCTAGAAAAAATAATTCTTCACTTTGTATGGAACCAGAAAAGACCTCGTATAGACAAAGCAATCTTAAGCAAAAAGAACTGGGAGGCATCAGTCTTCCAGACTTCAAGTTGTACTACAAAACAATAATAATCAAATCAGCCTGGCATTGAAACAGGAACAGAAGCATTGATCTTTGCAACATGACTGAGAGTCCAGAGATGAAACCATCTGCCTATGGTAATCTAATCTTTGATAAACAAGACAAAAATATACACTGGGGAAAAGAATCTCTTTTCAATAAATGGTGCTGGGAAAAGTGGAGAGTTACATGCAGAAAAATGAAACTGGATCCCCACCTCTCACCTCTCGCAAAAATACACTCAAGATGGTTAACAGACCTAAACCTAAGGCATGAAACCTTAAAAATCCTAGAAGATGATGTCGGGAAGACCCTTTCAGACATCGGCCTAGGCAAAAAATTCTTGAAGACGACCCCCAAAGCAATTACCACAGCAACAAAAATAAATGGGATCTGATCAAATTAAAAAGCTTCTGCACAGCCGAAGAAACTATCACTAGAGCAAATAGACAACCTACAGAGTGGGAGAAAATATTTGCTCTCTACTCTTCCGATAAAGTTCTGATAACAAGAATCTACCTAGAACTCAAAAGAATTAACAAGAAAAAGTCAAACAATCCCATTTATAAATGGGCAATGGAAATCAACAGAAACTTTTCCAAAGAAGACAGAATAATGGCCAGCAAACATATAAAAAAATGTTCAACATCTCTAATCATTAGAGAAATGCAAATCAAAACCACAATGAGATACCACCTAACCCCAGTGAGACTGGCTTCTATCAAAAAAATCCCAAAACAACAAATGCTGGCGAGGATGTGGAGAGACAGGAACACTCTTACACTGCTGGTGGGACTGCAAATTAGTGCAACCTCTATGGAAAAGAATTTGGAGATTCTTCAAAGAGCTGAAAATAAAATTAAACCATTCGATCAAATAATAGCATTATTAGGCATCTATCCAAAAGAGCATAAGACATTCTATTATAAAGACATCTGCACCTGAATGTTTATGGCAGCACAATTGACTATTGCTAGGTCATGGAAACAACTCAAATGCCCGTCAATTCATGAGCGGGTTATTAAAATTTGGTATACGTTTACAATGAAATATTAGTCAATTTTAAGAAACGACAGTGAGCTAGCACCGCTTATATTATCCTGGATTAAGCTTGAGCCCATTATTCGAAGTGAGGTGACACAAGACTGGAAGAATGGGCTCCACATGTACTCGCCATCAAATTGGTACTGACTGAATAACACTATGGTGCTCAAATGGTGGTGGTGTTCACTAGGGATTCAGGGGTTGGGGGTAGACCCACATCTGAAGGATGCAGTGAGCATTGTGGAGGGGAGGGGCATGCTTGAAATGTATTTGGGGAAGGGAATTAGGGGTCTCAATAGGGGGAAGGAAATCTTCTAAAACTTGTTTATGTGAATAGCTGTACAACTTGGTAAATTTACTAATAATCATTTAATTGTACACTTAGAAAAAAAAGGAGTAAGGAGTAGGTGCAGGAGGGTAGTGGGTGTGGCCATAAAAGTGCAGCATGAGGGATCCTTGTGGTAATGGAAATGTTCTTTATCTTAACTGTATCAATGCCAATATGCTGGTTTTTGTATTGGAGTACAATTTTGCAAGATGTTAACATTAGGAAAACTGGTTGATGAGTGCGTGGATTCACTGCATATCAATGTACAATTATCTCAAAATAAAAAGCTTAATTAAAAAAATTAGTTGTTTCATCATATAACTGTTTAAAATATAATTTATCTTTGATATTATTTATCCTTCTATTCTTCAAGACAAAAACTGTTATGCTGGGTGTCATTGACCCAGACAAATTTCTAACATTCTCATCAGCTTGACTAAATTTTAGACAGCTTCTTTCCTGACCATAGACTCCTGACCCCCCTTTTCTTAGAGCACTTACCGTATAAAACTTGCAATTGTCAATTCTTTTGTCTGCCCCTTTGAGATTTTAAATTGCCCAGACTTAACTCACTTTTATAATTTAGCAGTATCTTTCTCAAGGACTTGGTAGCCATTCTTTTGAAATACAATCACCAAAGAAAATACAGCTCTATTTCTTACATTCTGTAGGAGGGTAGGAGCCTCTCTTTGAT
Organism: Lepilemur ruficaudatus; assembly: GCA_963574885.1. Classification (NCBI taxonomy): domain Eukaryota; kingdom Metazoa; phylum Chordata; class Mammalia; order Primates; family Lepilemuridae; genus Lepilemur; species Lepilemur ruficaudatus. Next base: position 20,829 of record CAUYRT010038298.1, read on the forward strand.
AAAAACCAATTAATAAACACAGATGGTCTAATTATATTGACCAATCTCCCCCAAAAGTCCTCTAGTCCTTTTCTACTAATTCATCCAAGTGCTTTAAAACCCCTCTCACTTTTGTTTCAGTGGAGTTGTGTTCAATCTTTCTCCTCCACTGCAATGGTCATGATCATTCCACAGCATATATGCACATGTATCTAAACATAGCATTGCATCCCATAAATGTATACAGTTATTATTTGTCAAGTAAAAATAAAATAAAGCTTAAAAAATAAAAATAATTCTTCCTTATGTCTGGTGCATTTTTCTATTTGACAATACCCACTCATATTTTGTTGTGATACATTAAGCCAGTGAATGCAGAGGAGGAGAGGCCATGGCAAGCGTGCAGAGGAGGGTGTCTGCAACAAACAGCAATGTTGCATCAGGCCACGTGCTCTTCCCTGGGGCATTGATGAAGCAGCTTTGGGAAAATAAGAAAATGAAACTCTGTATATCCCTTGACCCTAACTTCCAGCCGCTCTCTAGCCTGCCCACAATCTCCATGTGGATATGTGTCATTTTATTTCTTTCTCAGCCCTGTGTTTTCCCTCCCTCTCAGCCATTTTCTCTATCCTAATATAACTTTAGATTTTCACGTGAAGGGGACAATCACCAACCTATAATTGGACCAAAATAATATAGGGGCTTTGGGCTGGACGTTGCATGCTCCTGTAATCCTAGCTTCTAGGGAGGCTAAGGCAGGAGGATCCCTTGAGTTCGAGGTTGCAATGTGCTATGATGCATTCCAGCCTGGGGGACAGAGTGAGATTCTGTCTCTAAATAAATAAATACATAAATACAATAGCACTATTAGGCATCTACCCCAAAGAGCAAAAGACATTCTATAATAAAGACATCTGCACCCAAATGTTTATGGCAGCACAATTCACTATTGCAAGGATGTGGAAACAACCCACATGCCTGTCTATTCATGAGTGGATTAGTAAAATTTGGTATATGTACACAATGGAATATTACTCAATTATAAAAAATGACAGTGGTCTAGCACCTATTATATTTTCCTGGATTGAGCTTGAGCCCATTATCCGAAGTGTGGTAACACAAGATGGGAAGAATGGGCTCCACTTGTACTCGCCATCACATTGGTACTGACTAACACCATGGTGCTCACATGGTAGTAATATTCTCCAGGGATTAGGGGATTTGAAGGGGGGGGTGGTAAACTGACAACTAAAGGACACAGTGAGCATTGTAGAGGGGAAGGGAATGCCTCTAACCCTCGCTAGGGAGAGGCAAAGACATAAAATGTAACCAAAATGTTTGTACCCTCATAATACCTTGAAATAAATAAATAAATACATGAGCCTTGAAGTTTCAGTTTTGCTTTGAATTCTGACTTCGTCCTGTTAAAACGAATGGCCTTAGAAAAGCGATTTGATCTTTCTGAGCTTTGGTTATACATTTTCCAAAATGGGAATAGTATTATCTAGCCTGCATGACCACTGTGAGAGTAATGTAAAGTATATAAAGCAACTGGAGCATACTGAACAAACGAAACAACTAAAACAGGAGCTTGAAATAAATATGTTCCCTTCCCCTATTATGAAAACCAGTTGCTGAAAAGAAACAAACAAAAAGCATTGTGAGGTAGCAACAACTTTAGTTACTATAGCACAGATCTTAGCCATTAGAATCCCGCTTCTCCTTCCCAACTGTGATGCTGATTTGCTGTTAAAATCTTCTGATTTTTTGATTGCTGATTTACGTGAGAAAAATCTCTTCTTTATATTAATGGCATTAACAATCATTATAAAGGGCCCTACTCTCAATAGGGCACAAGAAGTTAATTTATGCTTGCAGCAGGTCCTGAGATTGCCCCACTGAAGAGTTCCAAGAAGCTTTTCAGACGAAAAGCAAAAAAAGAACAAAAACTTAAGTCCTAGATTCCTTTCAGAAAAATAGACAATTCCTGCCCTTAAGCTAGGCTTGCGAGAGATCTTTGTTGAGGTCTTAGAAGTTTAATATTTTATTAGGGAGCTATTGATATCGATATTGAGTGCATGGTAGTGAATCCTTCTCCCCCAAAGCCCCAAAGGATAATTAGAGGTATCAGTCACAATGGTAGGGGTAGAGATAATTCAGTGCACCACTACTGTGTCACTGTGACAACTTCCTGCAGTACCACTAATGATTGCCTCAGAATACATTTAGTCATTTTGAAATCCAAATATTATAGTGGTCTCTGAGAGTCCTCTAAGATCAAATTCCAGAAAATGGCAGTAGAGAGAACAAAAAGATATGAATGTTTACTGTAGTTTCTTTAAAAAGAGTTTGTCCTAGAGGAGCATGTGAGAGTATTTTCTAAAGCAAACTGGTTGTTGAATCAATAGATAACAACTTCCAGTGATACACTAGAGCTTCTTTCTCTTCATCTTCAGGCTCCTGGATTGTCTCCTCATGGTGTTGTGTGGCCCATAGAATGTGACACAGAGTCACCTGCTCTCAGAGCCCAGATTCTCTGAAGACCCAGTGTGCACACCCAGTATCTGGGCAAATCACAGCTCAGGGATAGTCCTGAACCTGTACTTGTTCCAAGGCACCCGTATAACATCTGTATTTGACAGAAAGTCATTAAAAAAAAAAAAAAACTTTCAGTATCTCCAAGTACCTTAAAGTAGAACCAACGCTTCTCAGTAGTTGAAGGAAGCTTGGCCTACTTCTACTTTCTGTGAAAGCCAGTATATGTAAATCAATCAATCAATGATCCAGACAGTCTTACAAAGTTATGGGATGCTTTAGATGTTCACATTTTACAAATGATACTTTTATAAACACACATATAAAATATTGCAATATAATTTTCTTATTCAAAAGGTAATTTCAGAACTGATATAAGATATTATTTTATTATGCAGCATAGGCAGTGCATTTTAGTAATGGCACTCAAGTTTAACATTGAATAATAAACGTTTTTATCATTTCAATTAAGCTATCACTACAACTTACTGTACATCTGTGTTTGGATTTATAATAACTCAAAAATAATTTGATCCTCTTCAGATGCTACCTTGCCCCCATAATAAGCTATGGTAATATTTTCTGACTCCTTATAAGAATTGTTACTACTTCAAAGAACAACAATCCGACTCAGCTCTGGGCCCCCAACTAATAAAAGCTGAACTCTTTATTTATCAAGGTGAATCATCACAGCTTTCTCTTTTCTGTCTTGGTACCAATATCATTTGCCAATTACACACCACAAATCTGTCATTAACTAAAAGAGGCCTAATAACCATACAGAAAACGAAAGTTTCCTTTTTAGAAGCCATAATCATAATATTTCACTGCCCTTCTAAGAGATTGGCATATATAAATCTTGACCCTCAATTCAGTGGCAGGTCTGTTAGGCAAAAATATGCAATTATATGTCCATGGTGACACAAGAAGGCTAACAATTACAATATCATGTTGATTTTAAATGCTTGACTAAGATGGGAAAAGAATGAATTATGGTCTACAATAAATAGTGTAAGTTATAAAGCTATAAAAACACAATTCAAATCCCTAAAGCAAATTGTTTAACTTCTTTGGGCCACTGTATCATTAAAATAGTGTAATAACATACCCTTTTAGATTTGTTTTAAGATTTATATATAAAATGCCAGTAGAATGCATATATGCAATTAATAAATAATGGGATTACATCCAAATCATGATTATTCAGGGATTGGTTAAGAGTGGTTAAAACACAACTACTACTAATAATAGGTATTGCATTTTCAGAAAAATATAAAAATACTGTGAGTTAAACTATTTATATATTAGATGAAAACTCATCTTTGAAATTTGACAGTATTAAGCCTAAGATCAGCAGATAACTATATTAGCTCATGCAGCCAGTGCTACTCTTGGGGAAATATATGTCCTTAAAAACAGCATAGCTAATGATTAGATAGTGATATAGATGATGTGGCGTTCTAGACCTTGGATAATGATGACAACTTTGTATGATCCTTTGGAGGGGAGGAAAACAATGACTATTGGAATGAGAGAGAAGAAATCATTGACGAAAAAGAGATGTCTTGAGTGGCAGAGACTGCTAGCTATTCAGCAAAACTCTTTTTTTTTTTTCTTTTTCCTAGGTACAAAGCCAGACTGCATTTCTAGAGTCCCTTGCCGTAGCTGTTACTCTGAGAGTGAGTTCTAGCCAATGGACATGAGCAGAAAACATATGCCCAACTCTTAGGTCTGATTAACAGAAATACTCCCATGATTCTCTCCAAGCTCATTCCCCATCCACCAATGAGATGTATATAAAAATTAGACCCTGAGGGATAGGAAGAAAACATGATGAAAGTTTCTGGATTCCTGAATCGTCACAGGGAGGAAATCCATCAGCTGACCAGAAACACAAGCCTAGGACTATTACCTAAGCAAAACCAATCAACAAAACAAAACAAAACAAACTTCTCTTATGGTTACGCCACTTTCACTTTTCAGTTTGAGATCTCTTTGTTGCTATTGTTGCCCTGCATTAAATAGCGGAGTCTGGTGGTATTGAGCTTGACCATTTAGACTACAAAGTAGATTGTGCAAAAATAGAGCCTGATCAGATACAAAAGAATGCACATTAAATAGTTGGTACAATCTCATTTTGGTACATTCTTAACTCATTATGTACAACAGTTTGACCAAGTTTCTCCTTAACCATGTTTTGGATTTATACTGCCTCACACCTTAAGTAGTTAAGAGTAGCCTCTCTATTAGTGTATGAATTTCCTAGGGCTGATGTAACAAAGTGTCACAAACTGGGTAGTTTATGGCAATAAAATTTTTTAATTCAGTTTTGGAGGCTAAAAGTTCAAATTAAGTTGTTGACTAGGGCATGCACCTGTGAAAATTGTAGCGGGATCCTTACTGTCTTCCTCTTAGTCTTTGGTAGGTTACTGGCAATCTTCGGCATCCCTTGGCTTGACGCTTTACGAACCAGGTCTCTGCCTTCCTTGTCATGTGGTGTTCTTCTTGTGTCTGTCTCTGTCTTCATATGGTCATCTTCTTATAAGGATACAAATCACACTGGACTAGGGGCTGACTTTCCTCCAGAACATCATTTTCTTAACTCATTAACTCTGTAAAACTCTATTTCCAAATAAAGTCACATTTAAAACACTAGGAGTTA
>CAUYRT010038300.1:0-46337 GCA_963574885.1 Lepilemur ruficaudatus
GTGTCTGAGTCCTGAGTCATAGAAGAGGCTCGAGAGTGTCTTGAGCTCTTAGCCAAAGTCTTCAGAGAGAATCTAGAGTCAGGCCAGGAAAACCAACTTCTTCCATCTTTCAGTCCATAGTACAGAATCAGGACTCAAAACTCAAAAGCCAAAGTCAAGGTTTAGCCAAGAATTAAAGAGATCCCTGGTAATTGCCTCAAATGGAATTTAAATCCTAGTTTGGCTTTACTGGTTACCAGTCACATGCCTGATTGGTCTGGTGTCCTTGGTGCATGTTGCTCTGCCCTAAGTTGCAGGGCTGGTGGGCTGCAAGAACAACAGTCAAGACCAGGGTTTCTCTGATGCAATGCTAATTCATTCATCCATTCAGCAAGTATTTGTTACCTCTTCCATGTGCCACACAGCATGCTAGACAGTGGGAAGTTCACTACAAAGGAAAGAGCTATGGAACCATTAGATGCTCCACTCCACTCTCACCCTGACAATCCCTTACCCACCAGAAGTATATTTCCTCTTAAAACTAAACAAGCAAAAAATTTATCGTATCATTTCTGTGTCCCCCAAATCTCCATTTGGTACCCTGTTGCCTTTGGATCAACTTCTAAACTACCTAACATAGGATACCAGACCCATGACCACATGCAACTGAGTCTCCGCACACCCTTCTCTCAACCCTCCTTCACACCTCAGGTCTTTGTGTGGACCTAAAATGTCTTTTCCCCTTCTCCACCCACCTTCCTAACCTTGCAGTGCCAGTTTAATTATTGCCTTGTCTGGAACGCTCCCCACAGAGCTAGGCTAAGGTTCCTACTAGGTTATACTATCAGAGTTTATTATACTTTACAGTTATTGCAAACATAGCTTTTCTCCCTTTTGGTTTTTCTCTCCTCTAATGTAGCGCTCATCACATATTAATAGCATCATAGTTATCTCTTTACCAGTTAGTCTGTTCCTAGAAGGTAGAGACCAAGTCATTCATCTCTGCATCCCTCAGTCCTGCAAGTCACTTGGCAAGTGGCAGGTAATTCACTTCTGGGTGTTGAGTTGGGTGGGAGCATCATGGGGAGGAGAGGGAAGAAAATGACAGCCAGCAGTTAAATTTGGTGGTTTGATTTGCAATTCCAATGTGAAAACTCCAATAATTCTAAATACACTTAATTTCAAAATAATTATGACTTGAATTTAGTTTCACCCGCAAACGCAAGGTAGGTGGGGAGGAGGATGAGGTAAAGGAGAGCAAGGAACAGAACCACAGGGAGCAACCAGAGAGCAGCTCTGGCAGAAAATGGTCACCTTCGTGGTCCCCAACCCCCACCCCAGCTAGGTACACATTTGAGTCAACTTTATGATCATATCAATTTGAAAATGTGTATGGAAATGGACAAAGACAGGAAGGAAAACACAAAGGTGAATTTGCTTTGTTAGATTGATACAATTATAAGCTTTTTTCCCCATTTCCTTTAACGTTGTGATATCACAGTGTTCTTGAACTTGACAATAGATATTCTCCACAATAGCTCTTAGCTGAAAATGGCAAAGCTGCTGATAAATTAGCACTAAGGTTTAAGTGATTGATAAATGATTTCAGGGGTTGTTCCTCCCAGAACATCAGTTACATTGGAATAATAAATTCCTCCTTATAAATATGAAGTAGCATGAATGTAGGAGGGTAAGCTTTCCCCCACCCAAACCCCTGATTCTCTTTAGGGAAATGCTTTTTGAGGCGGGGGCGCGGGTAAGAAGATAAAATATACTTTTTTCCCCTAACACCTCTGGCAAAAGATGGTAAACATATTTCAATCAGTACTTACAATAAGTTAATTATTGAAATAATATGAAAATGAAAAGCTTTTCTTCCAAAGGAAATGGCTTTATAATGTTTTGACTGAACTATTAATCTGATCCCCTTTGTGAAGAAAGCATATGAGCTATGAAGTCACAGCTGGACACAATGGGTATTAAAGCAATAAAGTCTGAATAATTTGCACTATTGTCCAAACCTACAATAATTCTTCTTCAGGGAACCCTCTGACTTAAAAAAATATCCCATTAATTTTTCAGCTCCCTGATGCAGTTCTCCTTTAAAGAATACAATTTATTATGTCATAAAACAAATGTGCATATTTAAAAGTTCAAACCTATCTTCAAAGTTCCCTGAAGATTCATTCTCTTGTTTGACATTAACTTGACTACTGTAAGTAAATACTTGAACAATTTTAAAATGCCCTCTATAAAGAAGCACCTAAAGGGTCTTATTTTAGCCCCAAATTGCAAACTAGAAAGCAGCTCCACACTATCTTTTTGCTAAATGTCATCACTCAGATCTCTAATTCATCAACCAAGACTTGGGCAAAAGCACAAATAGACCCAAGTACCTTTGTAGAGAAATTCAAAAAAAATACTCAGGCCTGAAAAACGTAATTGACCCATCAAACACATCCTGTATCTCAGCAAGTGATCAGACAAGTGCTGAAAAGGAAAAAAAAAACTCCCCATTAACCTCCTCAAATGCCTAGAATGCTGATGGTTGAGAGCTAGTAGACTTAGGTAGGCCACTGCTCCTCAAAGTTTTTCATCCAATCCCTGGGTGACTAGAGACCTAAGTATAATTCACCAAAAGTGAAACTTTCTTGTTGTCTCATGTTTTATTTTTAAGATATGAGGAATTTTTTTTCTACCATAATATATATCTCCTGTTTGCTTTCATATAAAAATAATGTAGATTTTTTTTCCAAAAAAAATTTTCAGATAAATTTGAAGCTCCAGGAAAATGTGCTTATTGTATGAATTTTTCCCTCAGTACAGGCCAGATTGGAAAACTTGGATTTAAAACATTAAAGACCCCAGTCAGATTAAAATGGAAATATGTTCTTGCTAGGGTATGCATGTTTGGGGGTTGATTTTTTATCAGCTATTAACAGCATTGCATGAACTGATTTATCCAATGGTCTTCTTGCAAGGCCAGCCTGAGGTAATGGAACCCAAACAGAGCAAGTGCAGGAAAGCCAGGTGAGGAGGCTGACCAGCTAGCTATGGGGTGGTCTAGAGGGACGGGCAAAAGAGAACGCTATGGCACTAAGAGGTAGCAAGCCTGGAGTTTGAGGAATGAATAGACAAGAAGAAGAGAAAAGTTTCTGCAAGACAAATGGAGGACCCAAAAATAAACTTTTCCCACATCTTATGTTTATCAAAAGCACCCCGCCCATATCACCAGGAATGAAAACATAAATATCTGTTCAGCATAATCACTGCAGTGAATTGCAAAGTGGCTGATATAGGCTCCTTCTAATGGTTCTCTGGAGCCCATGAAGAGTGGAACAAGAGATAAACAAAAACAAACTCCTTCTCAGCCACATTCACCTTTTCTCTTCCCATTCCCACCAGACACAGATTTGCAGAGGTCATTTCCTAGGCAGCAAATACATTCTTTGTCACGTGATAAAAATTAAGGCAAAGTTAAAGATACAAACTGTACAAATGACAATTTTTTATTTACGAAATAGAACAAAGAAATACAAAATAGATCACTTATGTCAAGCAAGTAATAATTTCCTCAACGAAGATAAACCTAGATTCCAGAAAAGCACACTGGTCAATTACAGATTAACTAGACTGAAAAGTGAGTAAGGGCAGTGGTCTGGAATACAGGTTACAGAATGCCTCTCAGTGTCTGAGATACAAACATTCCAAAGTACCACAAGGACTACATAAACAAGAAAGCAATACTTAAACCTGAGATTTCCCAGGATTTGTATAAAACAGCATGCTAACTCGCTCTGCAAGGCACAGGCTGTTTATCCTTCCAGACACAGAAGGAAAGATCAATCTATTCACACACACTCTCTTCTATCTCCCCGAGTGTTCTCCATATGTAAGACAAAGTTCTTCTGGAAGATCAAATATTTCTTGGCACTAGGAATAGCTGCATGGTTTGCATTCTCTCTTTTCAAAATTGCATTGTAATCTCCTTGAAAGCAAGGTCCATTTTATTTACTTCTTTGTATCCCTGATGGTCAGAGCTTTGTAAAATACAATCCAAAAATTCCCAATAGGTTTTGCAACAATAAACAGGATGCCCCAGAAAGTATCACAAATCCTTTAAACACAGTTAATTTAAAAATGAATAAATACAACTAACTCCACTTTGGTATCAAAAATAATTGCCTGCCATACAGTACTATTTTATAGGAATGCAAAATGTCACAAAATGGAACAAAAGCTTTAAAAAAGCTAAAAAAAAAAAAAAAAAAAAAAAAAACTAAGAAAAAAAACCTGGTCGGTATTGTACTATTCTTAAAAAAAAAAAAAATAGTTGGGAACTACCACAGTGGCCTTTGCTTATTTATCTGTTTCTACCCTAAGATAGAAAATAAAATGTTCTTTACATTCAACACCAGAGCGCAGGCTGGGTCCCTCTTTCCCCCAGTCCAGCATGCTCTGCCCAGCAGCTAAACTGCTCTGGCAGGAGCAGCTGCAGCCTGAGCAGGGCTTTCCTTCACGCCTCTGTCCCTTCCCCTCAGGCGGATGTTGCAGGGACTGCTCCATGGCTGTCCTCTGTCTCCCGCAGCTCAGTTTGGTCAATTTTCCCAAGAAAGAAAGACCATCTTTCTTTCCCTTATATACACGCATCTACATGAACACACTTTTTCCTCTTTTATTTCATTCTTGCTCAGTTAGTTACTTGAGTGAAAAGCAATGGGCTCTATAGCGGATTTCAGGACAGAGGACCAACGAGCCCTGCAACCCAACAGCTAGGACTGTCAGTGGCCCATGGTTCTCCAGACACTGCTTCCCCAGGAATTGCCGTCAGCTGGGGAGTTCCTTACTCAGGATCATGCCCCCCTCCCTGGGTGGCCCCTATCCAGGCACTGGCCAATGAGGAGATGTCAATCTTGGTCTGGTCCAAGACTAGACAACTCTGGAAGTTATCTAATGCCTGCTCCACGGCTGCCTGTGGCATCAGCTGAGTCCTCTGTTGTGACTGCTGCTCCTCTCCTCCCTCTCCCCACAGGGACTGATCCAGAGCGGCCTTCTAATAAACTACTCCATCTCAGAGCCTGAATTCCAGGAAACCGACCTAAGACACCCTCCCTCTTTTTTTCCTGCATTCTTTCTTTACAACTAAAAATGAACCTTATGGCAGCTGATTGGTGCTAGTAAGTACTGGTGTCAAAGTCAAGTTTTAGAGCAAAATTATTTCTTGACTTCTAAAGCCACCAAATGTCCTGAGAATTTCCTCCTCCATAATTTCCACAAGTCTCCGACTTTCTTCTCATCCTTCTTTAATTAAAAGTGCCATCGTCAAAGCCATGCCATATAGAGAAATTATTTTTATTAATCTGGTATGTTCAGTTATAACTAACGGATTTACAAACACTGTCTGCATACCTAAACTATAGCATTTGATTTTTCTGCTGCTTTTCATTGCAAAAGTACATTATGTCATCTAGGTTTGAATATAAATAGATTTTTATGGGCTGGCCTTAGGTTCCTTTTCTTTTATTATTACTTTTGGTAGAAAAAAAATTACTTTCAAGTTCAAAACAACTGACTTTGAAATAAACTGTTGGACCCTAACCCTCCTGTAAGTGGGAGTTCAAGATCGTGTCAAATAATTGGCTTTGGAAACAGGGAGAAGCCTCCACTATTTCAGGGGCTTGAAACAAGGCTTCAGGCTTCCCCCATGAGGCAGCTGCCCAGTAGCTTCACCACGTAATGGCAGAAGGATTCCAGCTGGATGGCTGCGGTTTGGGTTTGATTTCCCTGCAGCCTGATCACTGCGCGGACCACACCTTCGTGACTGTCTGAACAGTCCGGCCACTCACAGGGCAGTCAGGACAACGAGGTCACATGTGCACTGGGCAGCCGGCAGCCGTCCTTCCCTGCTTATCAGGGCATGTGAGGACAGCGAATGCATCCATCCAAAAGCTTCTCCCCTCTGCTTTTCCTGGAGGTGAAATAAGGCTGAACATTTCATTAGATCTTTGAGTGATTCTTAAATTTTTAACAGCAGTACTTTCTGAGAGGCTAGAATTATAAATTAACAAGTCCAGAGCTTACCATTTCCATGAGAGCAAAGACTTAAAATAATAACTGCAGATCAGAGGCGTACCAGCCGAACTGAACGGGGATGAAGAAACTGGCGTATGCAAATACTGACAAAGGGAAGGTGAATTTTCAGTTATTAATTGATAAAGAAGCTAGATGAGTGGGTAAGCAAATCTGCTGTCTTCAAATATTTAGAAGTATTAACAGCAAAACCAAAGCATCCAATGGAATCAGTGAATGAAATGAATTTCTATTCAGCTGCTAATGAAGCCTCAGGAGAGCTGTCTGAAAAAGGGAAGCCACCCCAGGCCAGAGAGGGACAACCCAGAGTGGCACCAGGGGACCTGGGGAGGCCTGTGCCAGCCCGTTTCTGGCAGGAGCTGGGACTGGGAGGGGCATGCTATTCTGTGCTAATAGGCCCTCTGCAGTAGGAGGGAGGCTGGCACACCCCTGAACCTCCTGCCCAAACCCCTGGGAAAGGAGATGACCTGAAGAGTCCTATTTCCTGGCACAGGGGACAAAGTTATATTTTAAACCAGAAGGCCAGGAAAGGTTGGAGTGGAAGCAGTTCAGAGCAGAGTGGCCATGAGTACAGATAGAGAAGCAGTCATGGCCCAAGGCAGAAAAAGGAAGTGCTCCATTGCTTCCTGTATTTACATGTATTTATTGGGATCTAATAAATGGACACAGGACAGTGTTTCTCAATCTTTTTTTCTTTATCACTCCCCTACAAAAAAATTCTCCCTAATGAGAGAAATGAAGGACTTAAGAATAAGATTTTGTTGGGTAGGGTTGAGTTTTGAAGGCCCCAGACTTTTAGTATCTAAGACTTTTTTTCCCTCCCAAGAACCAATTCCCATCCTCTTGGATGGGAATTGATATTGAGTGTCCTAAACTGATTTGTCCTAAGAACAAAGGTACTGACAGATTTGCTAAAACACGTAATAATTTTAAGTTGGTTTTAATAAAATTAACTGAATTTAATTGTTTTATATTACAAGATATAGAAATTACTAAACACAAAAATCATCAGCTCTGTGCTATTTTGATTTGTCACCGTAGTTGTAAAAGTTCTTGTGTACCCATCTGAAACATAGGAATTTGCTGCTATTTGTAAATAGCATTTATTATTTCTGCTCCTGTACCTAATGAGTTATATTTGTGTGTGTACAATAAGAAATCTGTTGAGCATGTTCCTTCTTGAGAGACATCTATGAAATGAAGTTTCTGGAGAGGCAACCTCTAATGTCCCAGCTTTAATATTCTGTGTTTCTCTGTCTTATAACACAATCGAACCTTGACATAGTGACAAAATTAAACAGAAAAATCTGTTTCTACAGAAATTGTATAGACTCACATAAAGAAATTTTTCAAGCACACAAATAGATATATGTAGCACACTGCCCCTTTCCAGATTTGTCAATGGGAAAACAAATGGAGGAGGATTGAAAGGTTTATAACAGTGCTACTCATAGTGTGACTTATGGACTTATTCGGGTCCACAGACAATTTGTTACCATCCATACGGAGTTAAAGAATTTGTGTCACAATGTAAATCAACTGTATCAAGTACATTGTTTAGATCGGCAGACATTTTTTTTCATGGCAAGACTTCTCCGAGGAAGGAAGCGGTGTGTTCACATACATTCTGACTCAGGGTTCTTATCTCTTCATGGGTAAGTAGCAAATTGTTCAGGTATTCTCTCCTTTGAGGAATACTTGTTTAGAAAAACCAAAAGTCACACCACTACCAAAGCTGCTGATTTGGAGATGCTGATACAATGTTTTGCTCCTTTGTAAATAAGGAAGAATCTCCTCTTCCCCTTCAGCATGGATGTCAAAGTAATGCTGCCGCTGCCCCCAATGACCCTCTCCTTAAGACTTAAGCACAGGCCCATGGACCAGGGCCAGAGGACCATCTAAAAGGCGGATACCATGACTTGGTCTACATCTTTCTTATACTCCTGCAGTAAGACATTGCCTTAGTTCCAGCTTTTTTGCCAGACTCTTTTGTCTCTTAGAATGTGTTAGTTTCCATCCAAGGGTCCAGGCACACCTTGGATGCCTGTTGGGCCATGAAATATTCTCCCTGTACCCCCACCTCAAACCATAGCTTTGACTAACCTATTTCAGGAAACAAGATGCTGACAATATCAGTTTAGTATACCTTGTTCATTTGCTTCTGATTATATACCTTTGAAGATGCATTTTATAAGGATATTAAAAGGATTCATTGATAATGACAAAGCCTATATTATAGAATTAACTATTCATGGTTTACTAAATAAATAACACAATCATAGATTTATATACTAAAAATTGCAAATAATATTGTGGTACTATCACCCGTGTATCACACTGATATTCTCTACCAATTCCTTCTCAGTAGCATGTTAGGAAAATCCACATGTGGCTGAGGAAATGTCTCATGATCCTTTTCAAATTCTCTTCCATTTTTCTCCTGCCGCTGTTTTGCTCGCTGACCCTCTGTACCTGCCTTATGAGTTTGCACCTAGTTCTGCCCCAGACCATTACTTCCTTCTGTTAGGTCTGACATTTATTTGTTCGTTCATTCAACAAATACTTTTGAGGGCCTACTGTGTGCTGGAGCACTGTTGTGGATGGAGGAGATATAAAAATGAAGCAGAAACAGTCTCTTCTAGTTCCTCTAAGGTCAGGCAGCAGGAGAGACTGAAAAGGAAATGCCTTTGCACTGAGTTTTTTTCTTAACCACAACTTTATTTCATTGTCTTTGTGTTGTGCGCAAGATCACTTTATCATCAAGTAGTATTTCAACTAACTTAGGCTAATGAGAACAAAACAAAAGTAGACTTATGAAATAAAAGATGTCTTCATGCCAAATGAAAGCAAATGAGGTTGAAGGAAATCAAAAATATTTTACCACCAAATACATTTCTTCAACATATTTTGAGATGGCTGCCATGAGTCTCGCAGATAGAAGAAGTAATGGTGCAAAGCTGTCTTGTGGGTTGGGGGGAATTTACATCTGTAGAGAATCTGCATTAATACAGATCAGGTGTATGTGTGCCTGATCTAGGAAAAATTAACTGAGAGTCTGATACCTTTAAAGGTCTGAACAGAAACATTTACCATCTGTTTTCTCTGAGGACTGCTACCTATGTGGTTTCATTTACATCAGCAGTCCTCAACTTTTTTGGCACCAGGGACTGGCTTCATGGAAGACAAAAAACAATTTTTCCATGGGGTGAGGGGGATGCAAGAAATGGGGAGTGGCTGTAAATGTAGTTGAAGCTTGAACCTTCCTTCTTGCTTGCCCTGCTGATCACCTTTTGCCTGGTTCCTAACACCACTGCTGGTCCACGGTGGGGACCTCAGATTTAAATGACAAGACCACCTTTGCTAATTCGTCAAGCCTCTTTCTCTCTCCCTCCCAAAACCGGTTTTTATGCTTTCAAGCTCCCATTCTTTAAACACTTCTGTACCTCACTGAAGAGTCAAATCTTCATTCTGACAGTTCCCATGCACACAGGTTAAATCAGTCTGTGTCTTTTTCCTCCTATTAATCAAGTTACCTCATGTCAGCGATTTTTTAGCCAATCTTTACGAGGATAGGGGCCTCAGCTCCCTACAGCTTGGTGAACCTTTGCGGGGATAGAGGCCTCTGATGCCCACAAGGTCCTGGTGCAAAATCTCTGTGTTATTCAAATGGAGAAATAGTGGGGAAAATGGGGCCCCTTCAATGTCTCACAACAGTGAGACAGGCAGCAGTGTAGGCATGCCAAATTCCAAAACCTGCACCACGACAACCTGTAATGCATCCGGGATGCGAGTAGCAATTTAATTTCAACAAAACTTCATTTGTCACATAAAATTAATGTTGTTGTTAATTTGAATTTTATCAGTTTTAGAGTTTTATTCTTTAGTTTGTAAGTTTGTTTCTGTTTTATAATTAGAAGAGCTGGAAGCAACAGGGTTTATGCCTAGTATTATGTTTGCACTTATGTAACATTGACATTAAGTTCATTTAAATTAACAACGACACTGAGGAAAACTGCTCCTCTTGTTCATAGAAGCTTTGGAAACTAATTTTTTACTTTAACAGCAGCTGTTCCTAGCCATGTAGTTATCATTCCAGCTCCTACTGATGGGGCTACCCCTGTTTTCAACTGTTTAGTTCATCTCAGAGATGAAAGAAACAGTCCGTTTTTGTTATCTAAAAGGGTTGAGGGTCACTTCTGGCCTTCTGTGAAGGCACTATAATTTCCTTCCAATTTATCAGTGAAAGAAATGGTCAGTTAAGAGTTGGCAAACATCTGAAAACAATAAAGCAGAAAGGAAAACCCTGTTCAGGCCATTGCCTTTGAGAATAGGGAAAAGGCTGTTTTCTGATGACATATCTTGTGGAAGATACCAAGAGACTACTGCAGTCCCCATAGGCACGGGGAGAAGCTGTTTCTTGCACGATAGATGTAGAAGATGATGTTGACATCTATACCTCCCAATCTGTCTCCCTGTCTTTTAAAGTAAACACAGACGAGGAAACAGTGCTTGGTGTTACATGATTCCCAAATGCTTGTCCTCAAATCTATGCTGGTCCATGGAAAAGTTTTCACTCATCTCCAACAAAATGAGAAAGCTAAGGTCAATGCAGTATTGACACAAATATGTTGGTGTAAAGTTACCAACTGTCCTTTCCCAGGAAGAACTCTTCTTTGTTCTAAGATGTGACCTTCTTGCTCCTTTGTGGTTGAAAATGTCCTGGGATACATTAGCAGCACACATGCTCAGAGTAAGCTTTCCCTCCAGATTAGCAATCCAACTTATTCACAACCTATGCCCTTTCAAATCCACAAAGGAATGGGAAATGATGTTACGTGCTAACATTTTTCAATATAATAAATATAATTAAGTACCTTTTCTTTTACAAAATTATGTTAAGAGTAGATGATGATAGTTTCTTTTATTTTTTTTAATTTATTTGGACATATAAAAATTGTTGATCTTATTTTTTCTGTTTTTGCTTTTTGAAGTTTTACTGGTTCATGAAATCCAGAAGTTTAAGTACCATAGAGTAATGATAAGAGCTGTGACTTAGAGGTAGAGAGAATGGAGTTTAACCTTAGCTCCACCACTGGTAAGTGAAGGAGCTCAGGAAATTTCACCCCAAAATATAACTCCTTATTATAAAGAGTATTTTGGGTTAAAGGCCCTTAGAGATCAACAGGCCCTTGGAAGGGGCTGCCTCTCTATCTGCAGAACTAGACAGACCCATCAAAAGCACAACCGACTTCCCTTCCCTGTTATCTCTCTATATTGCAGGAAAGAAAATCAAGAATGCAACCAAATGTGGCCCAAATAATTTTAAATATAATACTTTTCTCTCAAGGTTAATTTAATTTGCAAAGAGAATCATTTATAAGTGAATCTATTTCCCCCATCCATTCATCCTCCCTAGCAACCATTCATTGTCTTTAAACAGAATCACCTCTACTCCTCATTTCTCCCTGCCCTCTAAAAGGAGGGTATACAAACATCTGGATCCTACTGGGATATTGGGTAATCACTCTGTGATTCTCCCTGTTTGCACAGTAAATAAACCTCTTCCTCATATTAATCCGCCTTAATTGTGAGTTGATCTTTCAGCGAACTTTTGGGGGAAAGGGGAAGTTTCCTCTCACCCCCACTACCTTTCAAAGCCTCAGGGTCCTCATATACAAAAAAAGGATGATAACATCTTTCTTCAAAGAGCCACTTATGAGGATGAATAAAAAATATAGAGTATCTGAGTATTTAATAAATGAAAGTTATCATCATTGGTAGCATAGGCCCTCAGTTTTGATACATTCAATATAAATTCAGTGGTCAAGATGTTTAATTGGGAAGACTTAATATCCTTCAAAGTCAGAGACAAAGCACAAGACCACACTTCCTAAGCTGAATCATTACTATTTTTTCTGGACTAAACCAGACTCTACTTACACAAGTATCCAAATAAATTAAAGAGAAAGAAATTAATGCATCTAATGATGTTTTTCGCCTACACAAAATAGCTACATTAGTGAAGCCGATGTTTTTGAACTTAATTTGACATCACTTTAAACAACAGATCACAGCATCCTTTGATGAGAACCTAACTAGGCGTATACATGCTGAGACAGAACAATACACCATATTTTTGAAAATAAATTTTCAACATTAAAAAAAATAAAACTTTAGAGGACCAAAAGAAACAGGAACTAGGACACTTGCCCAGAACAACAAGAGATGCTTACTTAAAATCAGATATATTGGTGTCATTAAAATTTAATGCATGAAGCTCATTCATTCATATGAATTATTTGAAAACCCTATAAAGACATTGTTGATAGGGAGATAATTTTCACCAGTGTTATTTACCTAAAGATTTTCTTAAATGACAGATAAGTCTACATATAAGCTAACTTCTTAAGAAAACATAGATGTTAATAAATTTAAGTTGAGGAGACTGACTACCTGTTGTTTTTTGTTTAAATAATGTTCAATGGCTGTTTTTTAGCCATTGGGGAAATAGCTCAACTTTTTTCTAAACAGACTCCAACTGAGAAAATAACACAAGACACTCATTTGTTTACCTGGGGATTTGAGAGTCCTGGAAGTTCACGTAAGTTTCATGAGTAAAAGAATCAACATCATCATCTTTCTTTCTGTAGACATGTCAAATTAGTTGCTCCCTAAATCAAAACATGGCATGGTACAAATTGGGGTCTTGATGTGGTGCATTTCTGACATGTTCTTCATGAATACATGTTTTTAATTCAGCAAGTTATTCATCTAGGCTTTGAAAATAAGCCCCTCACCTGTTTTCTAACTCTTTCTACCAAGCTGTGTTTTCTTTTCCCCTTGCAATCTGCAGTGGCTTAGCAACTGAGAAATGAGCCCTGCAGGAACACCATTTGACTATTAAATAATGCTTAGGGATCTATATCAGGTGAAAATTATGGGCACTGCACAGAGAATGCCAGAGCAGTCACAAAAGCCCCTAGATAACTTCAAAACAAGGGCATTAGATGGTAGAACTCTCTGCCCTACACTGCACAGCCCACCCAATACGGTCACCCCTAACCTGACCTGTGGTGACATTGCATCACTCCCAGATAGCTCCAGGGAACTTTCTGATCTTGTGCATTCCCTCACTGTACATCCTGCAAACATATATTAACCTAGAAAAACAGATCCTTGCCTTATGAGCCTACCTTTATTTTTTCTTTGAAGAGACTTAGGCTAATTTCAGATAGAACCTCTGAATTGAAGAGTTAGGATTGTAATGTCATTTTCTTTTTCACTTTGGTGAACAACTTTAGTGTCCTGATTTAATTCTTGAAAATCTAGCAAGGATCTGGCAGGAAAATTGCTTCACCCAATCCTCTTAATTTGCAGAGGTAAAATTTCCCCATGTGCATGCTCTCAATCATGTAAACACTGATAGTCACTTCTACGTGCACCCTAAGAAATGTGACCTATATATATATCCAGAGGATTTTGTTCTTAGAGGTAACGCTATTCTCGAAGCCCAGAAGGACTTAAAATTTGAATTTCTCAGAAACAAGCTTGAAAATGTGGAATAATCAAAATCCAAATCAATTCCTTTCTTCATTCTCATGAGATTGAAAGATGGTAGTTGAATCTTTTTACCATATAAAATTCCATGGATCAATCCCTTTATATGCAGAGAGTAATAAATTACAAAGTTATTTCAAGCATTCACTTATTAAATTACTTTCCTTTTTTTCATTTTACTCCTTAATTTGATAATGTTACCAATTAAAATGTTACCTACCAGGTTAAGGAATCTATAGACTTTTAAATGGTTTCCATTTTGGAAAAAAGTCAACACATTACAGAAACAGAGGCTCTTAGTGGCAAACAGTCAAAGATAGATTCTATTGATATAATCCAAATCCTACTCATTCCCTTAGAATAAACTTAAATCCTGGCTTCTCCATGGAAAATTCTTCCCAACTCCCCAGGCTGAAAGGATCTCTCACTCTTCCAAACTGCCAAGTAACCTATTATTAGTGGAGAACAGTCTAGGAACATGACTGTATTGTTGTCTTGAGATCTTTCTATATCTTGAATGCCATTTTACTTCTAATGTCTTTTTACTTTGAACCCTCATCTAGCTGATAAACAAATTTCTCTCATTCGGGGACTTTACATTATAATTCTTGTATCTCTCCCTCATACAATCTCTTCATTCAAAAAAATACTTTTACTATGACATTCCAGTCAGTATGCTGGGTAAAAGGGGCCCAAAGACACCTTAATTAAGTCTTTCACTTCAGTGGGCTTAAATTCTGATAGGGAAAGAAAACACACCAATACAAAAACAGCTAAGTAAGACAAGATGTCAAAGAATCTCTAAAGGGAACATGCAAGGAATGGCACAGAGGTAGAGGGGCCAGTTTCGTAGACAGTTATCTATAAATACTTGTGGCTATACATTAATATTTTACTTTAATATAATGTTTTTCTGTTTTGTTTTGACTTCAACATTTCCTTATTACTATATAAGATGGACATTTGCAGCAACTTGTATTCATTTGTTCCACACATATTTATTATCTAAAATATATCATCCACTGTGCTTAATGCTGGAGACACAAGGCAGAACAAGGCACATATGCTCCCTGATCTCATGATGAATACATCTTTGGGAGCTTAGACAAAATACAAATAAGCAAACAAAACAACTGTAAATTATGATAAGTGCTTTGAAGATACACAAAGGAAACTGAAATAGAGAATAGTAAGAAGCAAACTCCTTTATTCAGAGTGGCCGAGGAGTTACTCTTGGGGGAGAAGCTAGCCTACAAACAGTAGAGTGAAAAGTATTCTGAGATTGGGAAGAGCATGTGCAAAAGCCCTGGAACGAGAAAAGACCAAAGGAAAATCTATACGGCCGGAACACAGTGTGTGAGGAGGCAAGTGGTTCCGATTAAGTGGTTCAAATAGAAAAACACAAAGAGTTTCTATATGAGTTCCTAAAACAACTTTACTCCCAGGGGTGTCTCCTGTATGAACAGGTTGTCCAATGTCATTAAGATGAAGAAGTGAGAAGGGACCTTTCTTAACATTAACAGTAATAGTCTACACCAGCACTCTTATTTGTAATGTTAGGATGTTTGTACTTACATTCCAACTGTGTATGTGTGTGAGAGAGAGACAGACAGACAGACAGCCAGACAGAAAGAGAGATCTGCGCTGAGAGAGATCTGCACTGATGGTTCACCAACATTACTGTTTGAAGCAAGTTTCCTTTTCTGTCTAAAATGTTAAAATGAACTATGAGCATCACTTGTTAATTACTGTTGGCCCTCCATCCGCCCGTTTCATATCCATAGATTCAACCAACTACAAATCAAAAATATTTGGGGAAAAAAATTGTACCTATACTGAACATGTACAAACATTTTTTCTTGTCATTATTCCCCAAACAGTACAGTATAACAATAATTTACCTAGCATTTACATTGTACTAGGTATCATAAGTAGTCTAAAGACGACATAAAGTGCACAGGAGGATGTGCACAGGTTACATGAAAATACTGCACCGTTTCATGTCAGGGACTTGAGCATCTGCAGCTTTTGGTATCCAAGGGAGGCTCTGGGACTGAGCCCCTGGAAGATACCGAGGGACAACTGTATTTCTTCCGTTCGTTAATTTTCTATATTGAGTCCAGGGGTTTCCACCTTTGGTAATAGGAAGAAGTGAGCCCTTTCAGTTCCAAAATGGTGATGTATAACCGTAGTCCCCAACCCCGGGATTGCTGAGGGTACTGGGTCTATTGCCTGTTAGGGACTGGGCCGCAGAGCTCCGACGTCCACCGCCTCCCCCCAGTCCCCTCTGCACCCCCCCCCCCGTGGAAAAATTGTCTTCCAGGAAACTGAGGAGGGGATGGGGGCGCACAGCAGGTGAGCGGTGGAGCCAGCTATTTACAGCCGCTCCCCATCTTGCAGCACCGCCTGAGCTCTGCTTCCCCTCATCTTCTGTGGAAAAATTGTCTTCCGTGAAACCAATTCCCGGTCCCAAAAAGGTTGGACCGCCGATGTAGAAGCAAGCTGGCTTTACTCCCCACTCCACACACAGAAAACCAAAAACAAACACAGTGCCGAGATTATCACAGCGATATTCCAGAACACAAACAAAAAAATGAGACCGTTCCCAGGGCCACAGAGAAGTGAAAAAACTCTGAGCAGACAGTCGAAGAATCGGACTTCCACATTCCCAAGGCCCCTTCCACATTCTGCCCAGCACCAGGAAAATCTCTCTCCAACTCACTGTTTCTACACTAGAAAAAGTGACAAATCCACGAGGACTACCAGCTTCCCCACAGCTTGGGTTCCCTGGCAGACCTGTCCCTGCCTTAGCCCAGGGGAAGCACGGGGAGTATCTGCAGGGAGAAATGTCCCCGAGGACAGGCAGGGGCTAAGTGGGCGAGGTGGGACAAGATCTGCTCTGTAGCTCGGCCAAAGGACATGACAAATCGGAGTGGCTGTTCGGCAGCATCGCGCCGTAGGACGTTCATCTCACAGGTCCCCTGGGCCCGCACCCCTAGCCAGCCGCCCATGCTGCCGGGATAGCCCCCATTCGGGAAGGGCAAGTGCGCCAATCTTTTACTAGACCCAAGAAAAACCTGGGCTCAAGATGCCACCTAGAGCCAAAAAGGAGGCAGTGACCTAGCAGTAAAGGTAATAGGAAAAGGAAAAGAACCAAATAGGATAATCCACTGTTATTATTATTTTTATTCTTTCTATGATATGCTGGCTGATGACAGAATCACACACCTTTGGACTCTTGGCCTCAAGACTGCACTCTGTTTTGAGATAAAAAATTGAACTCAGATTTATCTAAGAGAAAGTGGGAATGCTCTTTTTCTCTCTTCACTCTTTTGTTTCTCGTCTTAGAGGCCTGGATCTGGCTGGGCAAGGCCTCCTTATCTGCAGGGTATGAAGCCAGAGTTGGAGGAACAGGGGGAAGAGCCCGCAGGGAGCTGGCTGGAGAGACGGGTCGCGGGTCAGCGGTCCCAGCTCCAGCTGCCGTGTGTAGCTCGGGAGCTGGGGGGCTGGCTCCGGCACCGGCAATCGGGACTGGTAAGAACAAGGCAAGCCTCAGGCCAAGGGGAGTCAAAATATGGCAAGATTATCAAACAAGGACTTAAGCACAAAAACCAAGGTTTCAGAATTGGGACAGAAGGTTGGGGACAGAATAGTAGGAACAATGGAAAGGCATGCTAAATTCCAAGGTGCTGGGTTGAAGTTCTTCAAATCCTGAACTGATATTCAGCTGGAATCTTCCTATTAATACACTGAAATTCGACCATCCTGGTTGGCAATTACCTGCTTCTTGCAGCCCTCCCTTCCCTCTCCCGCACCCTCGACTGGTGCCCCTCCCCTTCCTCTCTTCCAACCACCTGCGGACACCTAAGCCCTGCCCCCACAGCCCTGTGCCGATAGCCAATCAGCCCCTTCTCCCCACCTACCCGCTGCATTTGGAGCCGGCTGCATATGGACAAATGCTGGCACCTGTCTGTCCCGAGTCACCACCCCGGAGTTGAGGCTGCCAGTCAGCCTTTCCCTGGAATTGCCCCCACAGTCCTGTGGTGCACCTATAGCCTCCACTGTAGGCTACCACCATCTACCAGTTGTTACGTATATTTAAAATTGCCTCTGCTTATATCTATTCTATTTAGGCCAGAATTGATCCTAGACACACACACACACACACACACACACACACACAGAGCCAAACTTACAGTTAAAAGTGATGAGCCAGATGAGAGCAATAATATAATAATATAAGCTGTGGAGACAGAAGAAATAAAATACTTGGAATCCAAGCAAGATCTGATACAAAAAAAGAAAAAGAAAAAATTTTATGGTTCTCAAACATAGATACAGAGTAATTTCATGGGGAGGTGTTAAAACATTGATGCTCAGATCCCAAGGTATGAGTCGTGACCTCTGGGGCTGGGGTCCCAGACATCCCTGGCTGTAACAAGCCCCTCCCGGGGTCCTTGTGCACAGCAGTTTGGGAACCCTGCTCTAGCCCATTTCTACGGCAATATCAACCCTGCGTGATTTCTCGAGACCTGCTGCCCACCCATCCCACCTTCACCAGATTTTTGGCTGATTGCTCCAGCTGCCCGGAGTTGAGGGGAAACTGGGTAGGAGGAGGATAAAAATAACTACAAAGGTAAAGATTATAATAGATGACGAATGAATATTGTATTTTAAAAAGTGTAAAACAATCTCTCTACTGGCTCCTGTAAAGTACTGTCTTTAACTTATTTTTACTACTGAACAAGGCTATGGGTTTGGCGTTTTTTTTGGGGGGGGGCTTATGGGTTTTTTTGTTTTTAAAGCTAAAAACAAAAGAAATATTATCTTCAAAATGTACTTTCCTTGAGTCCATGTGGCTATTTATTATTCAAGATAACATCACACAAAACAAATGAAAAAGAGCTGATTGTAAAAAATTATCTGGAGAATCTTACCGGAAAGAAAAGTCCGTGTGAAGAAAAATTGTAAAGGGTTTAGAGTTCATGAAGAATCAGCTAAAATAATGTTCGGTGCAAAATTTATCATGAGGTAATAAAAGTTTACAACCTTGTGTGATACTCAAACTAAATGGAAAAAAAAAATCAGTGTAAAGTATATCTGCTTTTCTTCCTTTTGGGAGAAGTCTGTACTCTGTTCTGGCCATTCCCACCAGCCCAGCAGGGTCCACGGACCTGCGACCTCTGCAGCAGGCCTATCCCTTCCTCCCTTCTCCTTCCTGTCCTGTCCATCTACACATCCGCACATCGGGATGTCCCCTCCGGTCAAGCGGTGGCCCGGCTAAGCAGCCAGGACCAAGGGTTGGATTCCACAGGGCTGGAACTCATCCAATAAAGGAATTCAAGATTCATATTCAGGGGAACCTTGGTCAGAACACCAAATCCAAAGCGTTACAGGGCCACAAGTTTGTGGTCAGGCTTCTGTCGAGATGATAGAAAGTTCAGGAATAAAAAGCATTTGGTACTATCTTTCATCTCAGTTTAAAGGTCACATCTTTAAAAAACTATACCTGACCCATCTTAGCGAATTAGGGTCCTCTGGCGCATGCTCACTGCACTTCACTCACTGAATGAGTGAGTGAATGGAATGGGGGTATTCCCGTGGGCCTCCATCCACCCGTGTGTCTATTTCCACCTATATGACTCACCATGCTTCTTCCAGCAGTCAATGACCAAGCCGAGTCACACGGCCAATTCGCTTTCAGAACACGCAGTTCCACTCCAGTTCTAGGCTACTGTTGAGCCTTCCCCTCCACCCTGCCTGTACTACCCAGCCTCCTCTAGCCCCAGGCCGGTGTCTCTTTTCACAGCTCTTTGCTCTAACCCCTCACTGCCCCACAATTCTCCCTCCAGTATATTGGAAATTATTTGTTCTGCCCAGAATCCATTTTCCCTTCTGATTTTCCTCGGGCAAGACACATCTCTCATCTACTCGGTCCATTTGTTTTGGGTGGAATTGAATTACTTTCAATCTAGGAGTAGACAGTGATCCAAGCCTGGCCACAGTAATTGGTTCAGGGATGGGTATCTGATCCAAGCCAAGCCATATGCATCAAATCGAGTGTAGAGTAGTGGTTAAGCTAACAGGATCTGGAGCAGATTATCTGGGTTCAAATCCCAGCCGCACTAATTGCCAGGTGTAAACCTGGCAAGTTCTCTGTTAGCTCTGGTTCCTTGGGTAGGAAATAAGGAAAATAATTTATAGCCATAGGGCTCTGAGGCAGTTTAAGTAAGATGATGAATGTAAAGTGCTTAAAACCATGCCTGGTCCATATTAAATATCCCATGAATGCAAATCAACTCCATTTTTGGAACTTTTTGGAAAGAAGATCTTTCTGCTGGGGCCATCTTGCTAACACACAGCAAGAGCCTGCCTGAATTAAGTCAAACCATAAGGAAACAGGGCTGAGAGATTATATGAGATGGATCCTGGCCACAGCAGTTGAACCTTAGGATCTAGGTGTGCCTGACATCTGCTGAACCCAGGACTTGTTATTATGTGAGCCAGTAAACTCTCTCTTTTTAAGGTAGATTGAATTGGGTTGCTATTTCTTACCTGAAAGAGTTCTGCCTAATACAGGCAGCAGTTACAGGCAATGTAAAATTAAGTGCTAAATGGGTATCATAGACATCAGGAGAGACCAGAGCAAGGCAAGTTCAACATGGGCTATGGTAAGCATTATTAATAATAGTAAGAGGAGGGGGGTTCACCCACCTCAAAGTCTGACAGCTCCAGCAGCTGGATCAGAAAAGTCTGGGGAGTAATTGAGACATCATTGCCCCAGAAGTAATACATTTGTTAATCAAAGGAAAGTCACCTTCTATAAAAAAATAATGATATGGCAGAGCTTTTTAGCAAAAATCTCTCCCCTCCTATAGCCAGGATCTAGAGCTCTATCCATTGCTTGTATGGAAATGACAACTTCCGAACCTGCAAAAATGACTCAGACAGCATGAAGAAAGGCCTTTGATTTTACATCTAACAATCATGTTCGCTGGATCTCGCTGGCATTTTCAGAAGGGACAACTTCAAAGTGATTCCTTCCAGGAAATTAGAGGGGACAGAAACCATTGCCTTATCCTGAAGTTTCCATACAGGGCTCTGTGGGAGCCTTTAGCCCTGAGTCCAGGGAGTTGTCCCTCATCTGGAATTGTGCATGCTCACTGTAATCCTCCTCTAGAGTTTCCTGGGAGGAAATCCATTTACCATCTCTTCCTTGACTTTTTTTTTTTAAAGCAATTCAGCTTCTCCACCTCTCACTCTTTCCTTGATGAAATCCAGCTATCTCTCATTTTTTCTAAGTTGAAGATAAAAGAGAATCTGTCTTTTCACAATGCAGTAGGCAGATTATATGCAGCATGACAAAAGCATCCTTCCACAGGCCCTAGGATTTGAAGTTGATAAGAGGTTTTCGGGAACAAAGCTTTATTACAAGTGAGGGAGCAAGACAGAGCGAGTGAGGGAGAGAGTATGGCCAGTCTCACTTCTTCCAAATTACTTCCATTTTTTCTCATAGAGCAATCAGCAATGGCATTCTCATTTAGAAAGTTCATTACAATTTTATTACCTTAAAATTATTCAATACATACCAACACCCATAAAGGAAATATTGAAAGTGGAAATGTCCACTGTGTTACTCTTAAGGTTAGTATCTGTTGCCAAATTCGCCCTTGCTTCATTAAGGTTGCAATATTTAGTCTTTGGATTTGCTAAACAAAAGAAAGCAAGAAAAAGAAAGAAAATATTCAGAAGACCTCTAAAAACATTTGGAAAATGCCTTCTAGAAAGAGGATGTGAAGACGATAGAACAGAGTATCAGTGGTACCTAGGGTTTCACTGTTTATTCCTTTTATTCATACTTTTGGAAAAGCATACCACAGACAAATTCACATGCACAATTCCCTACCACTCATACAAACAACAAAAATGTTGGATCCTGCCCTTAAGGAAGGCTCAAAAGTGATTATTCAGTCATGGATGTCACTCATTTGTCACCTGCTCATTTCTGGCATTGGTGCCAAGACAAAGGCCCTAATCTCCTCCTTAGCTGTCCAGTAGTGTTCTCTCCCTTCTCTCGTGACTATTGTTCTAATGTCTGTAGGTCTGAAACAGACTAAATGATTTTCTCATTGTCTTGCTGAGTTTGGAAACATCGGAAGGCAGAAGGGCTGAAGGAGAGTTTGGTTTGGAGCTAGAGGCCATGCTATGGCTGCTACTGATGTCCTCTTGGAAGGATGCTCGGCTGGACCTTAAGGAGCTCTTGCCTGGTAATTGTGACACCTTGGGCTCAGACAGCATAAAGCTAACTGCCTGACTTTTCCTAGGCTTGGTACTGAGAGCACTGATGGTTTAAAATAAATTCATCCAAGACTATCTAGAAATGCTATGAATATACAGATGTGATTAGGCATGAGTTAAAGGAAAAGAAATGGGCCCTTTCTCACCAGATGTAACTGGTTTATTACTACTAAATTAAGCCCAAAATGAAAACCCCTGTGCTTTCTTCCCACATCCTGGACAGACGCTTTCAGTATGTTCCTCATTGCAGTTTTGAGACCATTTGGGGTTGCCAGCTTCCTTCAATTGATACTGGCCCAGTAAATCTCAACCCCATCAAATCCAATGTTCCCCCTTTCACAAATAAAATGTCCCTTTTGTTGTCACGGAGTAAAAGTCACAGGTGGTACATCCTATCTACCAACAAAAATTTTAAAATAAACAAATACAATGAATAAACTGAAATACCAAGGAAAAGCACAGGGAATGTCATTTAGAATGCAGGATCTCAGCTGCATGAGAAGACAGCCGCAGTCATTGGATGCTGCCTCTACCCACAGAACCACTGTGAATGCTACTGATGCCTCATCCCAGGAGCATCTGGGATGTCTCTGAAATGGTGCACTTCTTGTAGTCAAGGTCCAAAGAAAGCAAAGTGCAATATTCATTGTTTACACAATAATTGCATTCATGGAAAATTCAGTGTGCATTAAAACTATACAGAAAACACTTTGCTTTTTTATGTAAAATAGAATTAGGTTTTGGACTCAGAAAATTGCAAACATCTTTTTCACCTATATGAAAGTTCAGGAAGTTTAAATTGTGCAGGATGGTTCACAGCAGGTTAACTGTGTTCTGGTTACCACTTCAGCCTACTGCATCTTGGACTGCACTGTTACTACTTGCCCGAGTCCAGTGAGACAGAAAACTCACCCACGTAACTAGTTACATGAAACAGGCTTATTGTTTTCTTACAGATAGGCAGCAAGAGATAACAGAAGGCGAAGAGTCACTGCGAGCAGGTCCCCCAAGACTCAGGAAAGCTGCCAGGGGTGAATGGAGCCTCATCTGCATGTGCCCCCCTTGCACTGCAACTGAGGGACCCCAGAAAGCAGCCCACCCTGGGCTTTATACCCCAGGGTTACATGACACACTGGGCCAAAGTGCTGAGGGACGTCTTGTTTCTACGGGGGACTAGAACAAAGTCTAGGCTACTCTGACTAGTTCCTCCCTATCTCAGAATATTGAATTCCCAGCGCATCCTACAGTTACTCTTGAGAACTACGAGGGACAAAGGGGGAAGAACTGGGTCAGGCCAAGGCCACCCAGAGAACAGGCCTACAGACAGGGGACAATTCTTTGTTCCATAGGACAAATGCTGGTGTAGTTAAGACATGTAGCATCACTGGCCTCCGGCAACCATGGTGACACCCAATCCCTCCCCTCACACACACAAATTCCCAAAATGACATCCAGGAGTCAGTACCTTCCACCTTGCATTGAAGACACTTTGCTGGTCTTGAATCAGTTCTCTAACAAATTCATCTCTGCTTAAGAATAATGGAAATCTTTATTTCTACAGTAGATGGAAACTTCGATGTCTATTCTAATCCTTTCATTCAAAATAAGAAAGCTGATGGAATTGTTAAGTGATATCATATAGCTCCCCATCGGTACATTCACAGCTAGAACCCGGGTCTCCTAAGTCTTTCCTGAGTCCTGAGATCATTCCTGAGTTCAATGTCGAATCGGAGAATCCTTACTCCTTCAAAGGATTATCTTAAAAGATTGCATTGTATTTCACCAAGTTTTCCAAATGCATAATAATATTACTTGCTATTGTTCTTTCCTCAAACACCACCTCTACCTAGAGAACTGATTTCCCAATGACCATGGATAATTATTCATAAAAAGCCAAATGTGGTGCGTGGCACAAAGACTCTCACTAACAGGAGCCAGTTTTCTTTTGCATCTCTCAGCAACAAGGGATGGTATCGTAGCTTTGGAACCATTCAGAAATTGTTTAGGGGATTTTTAAGACCTTCTCCCACTGTGTGACTTTGGGGAACTTTCAAAACAGTCCCATATGGTTGGCATCATTATCCCTTTCACAGCAAGGAAAAGAGGCCCTGAGAAGTGAGGAAGTTCGCTCAAGGTCACGTAGCTGGTAAGGAAAAGTCAGAGTTTTAGCTCAAGTCCCCTTATCTCCAAACCCAAATACTCTCCACCATTCTATGTTTCCTATTCTCAATAAATATTAACATGTGTTCCCTTCCCTTCATTTTCTTTTCCTCCCTGAGTTGGTGTTTTGTTTGTTCTTTTTCATTTCTTGGTCAAACCTGAAAAAAAGATAAAAAATATTAGCACTTCTGTATATCTACAAGATAAAGTATTTTTAATTAGGCAAAGTATCCCTTGTTTGAGATTCTTTGTGTTATCAAATAATGTGGCTATTGTATTGCTTAAGAAGCAACTCTAATTAACTTAAATAAACAAACAAAAAGAAATCAATGCAAGCGGATTGGGATGTCTTGTGGAATTTAAGAAATAGCAGGCAAACCATTCCTCAGAGATATGGAACAAGGAGAGCCAGGGACCTCACCAGCAATGGACCCTGGGCCTTCTCTTGCAAACCTGGGATTTGTGTAGATTTGTGGGATTTTGAGCCCACTACTAGCTACTCATGGACTCTGTCTCCGTCATTTCAAGTTTGGTTCCTTATAAGCATTAACCTGAATTAGCCAGCTTGGGACCAATCATTTAGGACCACTAGGTAAAGTCAAGTAGAAAACTACAGCATCTGGGAGTCCACTCTGAGGAAAAAAACAGACATTTCTCAGAGGAAAAGAGCAGGACAGCAAAATTATTAAGTGTTATACAAGAGGAAAGGGCAAAGGTGAGAACTGTTAACTGGAGAAAATCAGCAAGACTCAATGAAAAACCAGATATAAAGACAAATGCAGAGAAGTCCAAAAATCTAGGTATCAATCAGATATTGGAAGATAAGACAGGCTGGACATGGTGGCTCACGCCTGTAATACTAGCACTCTGGGAGGCTGAGGTAGGAGGATTGCTTGAGGAGTTTAAGACAAGCCTAAGCAAGAGCAATATCCCTATCTCTACAAAAAATAGAAAAAATTAGCCAGGCATGGTGGCTCATGCCCGTAGTCCCAGCTACTTATGAGGCTGAGGCAGGATTGCTTGAGCCAAGAAGTTTGAGGTTGCAGTGAGCTATGATCACACCACTGCACTCCAGCCAGAGCAATAGAGTGAGATTCTGTCTCATAAAAAAAAGAAAAAAAAA
The DNA here is from genome assembly GCA_963574885.1 of Lepilemur ruficaudatus. NCBI lineage: Eukaryota > Metazoa > Chordata > Mammalia > Primates > Lepilemuridae > Lepilemur > Lepilemur ruficaudatus. The sequence continues at coordinate 25,208 of CAUYRT010038300.1, forward strand.
AATACAAGCACTCACTCTCTTTACATTTTCCACTACTTAAAAGATCTTTAAAAATTAGGGTTTAAATTTGAGTGTGATCTAAATAAAACCATATCTGAGGTCCAAAATGACTCCAAGCTCTCAGCCAATGACATAGTATGTTTAAGTGCCTTGTATACCTAAGTCTGAATTGACTTCTGCCACCTTTCCTCAACAACACACTCCAATCAAACTGCAGAATTTATCTAAAAGGAAAGAGACCGCAGCCAGGGTATGGAGCAATGGGGCAGACATGAGAGACCTCAAGAAAATAGGCAGGCAGGGTGAGATTCTGGAGAGGTGGACACTGAAGCCTCAAGATAATTTCAGAGGGTGCCTGCAAATCGCCCCTGGATGAAAAGGAAGCTAAGGGTGACCAGCCATTTCTGATAGATTAATAGTGGGTCCCCAAGAAATACTGATTGATTGCTTGAGAACTCAGAATCCACTTCAGTAGAAAAACAATATTCAAAATTATTTTTAGCCATTGGATAAACTGGCTAACATGTTGATCAATTGCATTTTTCATTTATGATCTAATTGTTTTGGCATTACATAGTCATAGCCACAGACCATTTCAACCTTGCAAATGTGTTCATTAAATTTTCTTATTTCCAGGAGGCAGAATGTGAGCATGTCGACAAACCTCATAAATACTAATATTTAGATCATACTTCTCCCCCTCAATCCCTCTTCCCCATGGGTAATGCCGAACAAGTAATGGGAACACGTAACCGTGTGTAATTACTTTCTGTTTTTAAAAGGAAGGGTACAAATTCAGGTGTCTGTGCTAGAAGCAACAATCTAAATTATACTTGTAGGCCTGTATCTCATAATGCCACACATTTATGCAAAGAACAAGCTTAAGCTTGCATTTAATAACTCCAAATGAGTTGTCTGGCACCTTTAAATAAAAAATCAGCATATAAAGGACCCCAAGGGTGAGGCAAGGGAGAAATTGTCTATAGATTAGTTCCCCTTCCTGCTGTCCTTTTCAGAATAAATTGTGGCCTCTTCTTTGACTCACTAAACTACTAGGGCTACTGCTATAACAATAAGTTTGTAATTTGTCCTTGATGTGTGTATCCAACTCAGTGACACTGTTTAGACAATAAGGAAGAGTCAGAATATTGCTCAAAGTAATTAGATGATTCCCATTTGCAATTCTGATATCACCTTCCAAAGCTTCAAAGAACCCAGGCTGTTGTTTTGGAGATATGCATCTCCAAGTGACATTCCTGCCATTATTACTCATATTGGGTGGAGACTATTTACAAGCCCTTTCCCTTTGTCTCCCTTCACCCCCACCCAACCCCACCGATCTTTTGAACAGTCATAATTTGTAGAAAGACGTTTAATTTACAAGGAAAAAAATACAAACACCATATTTACCAAAATTTGTAAAAGGTAAGCCTAACAAAAGACCCAGTCTCCGCCAGGGAGTTCATTTCCTTAACGGCCAAGGCAGACAGAAAGTGCAGTGAGTGAGACCTCCCTCCCCAGCAGCTCAAGCCTGGATGCCATCCTGGGCCAGACCATCAGAATGAGATCACTTATGGGACTTCATTATTCTATAAGCATCATGGGTCCTCAGTAAGACAATCTCTGCCTTTGTCTATTCAGGCTGCTATAACAAAATGCCACAAACCGGGTAGTTTATAAACAACAGAAATGTATTTCTCACAGTTCTGGAGGCTGGGAAGTCCAAGGTCAAAGTGCTAACAGATTTGGTGTCTGATGAGGGCCTACTTCCTGGTTCATAGATGGTGCCTTCCTACTGTGTCTTCACATGGCAGAAGGGGTGAGGGAGCTCTTTGGAGTCTCTTTTATAAGGGTACTAAACCCATTCATGAGGTCTCCCAATTAATCATGACCTAATTACCTTCCAAAGGCCCCACTTCCCAATACCATCACTTTGGGGGCCAGGATTTTAGCATATGAATATGTTAGGGGATACAGACATTTAAACCATAGACATCTCTCTCCTTAATTTCCCTGTCCCACGCTTTTGTGTTCCTTCTCTGTCCAGCTCTCTTCTGCCACACCCTCAGTCACTCTTCTTTGAGTCAAGTACCTTTGCCCCAACCTAACAGCGTGCCCAGTGTGGGTTGAGCAGTGCCCTCCCGAGTCACTGCCTTGTCTATGGTGCTCAAGGAGAGCTGGAGCGGAGTGCAAAGCACAGCCCACCCATCTCAGAGAAGTCTGTCGCTGGTAGTTCTTGGCCTTCTTTTCCTACCATGATATGCCTGATGGAAAATGTCCACACACAGGTCACTGCCTCATCCATGGCAGTTGTCTGCCTCCCACTGCTGAGACCATGTAGGATTTCAGCCATGGGTGATGTGCAATTGTCCCCCAGCTAGCTGTACCAATGCCCCTTCCTTTCCCACACACCCAGGGGACATCGTGATAGGGAACACCAGCAGGATAGGACAAACGCAAATAAAAAACATTACAGTATAGCAAACCAAAATAAGTGGACATATGAGGGCTGTCTGGAAAGTATCCAGCCATTGTTACTATATCAAGAACAGTTTATGTGGCTGGATACTTTCCGGACAGCCCTCGTGTATCCATTATAAGCAAGAGCAACTTTAAATAAATATGGGCAATTATGGCCCTACAAGAAGAAACAGAGCAGTAGGGGAAAGGTGGGTAGCAATAGGAGAAGCCCACTTAAGAAAACCCCAAATGAGAAGAAATAAGAAAACTCATCCATACAACATTAAAGAAAAAATTATTCTGACACTTGTTAAAGACAGTAAGAGGGACTTTATCCAAAAAGAGACTACTGTGATGAGGTTTTGTGGTAGGGGAGAGAGGAAAAGTGGGAATTTATAGCCCAGGAGCAGGGTGGGGGTCAGAGGATACAAAATTTCTAGAAGCAAATATCAGGGGTAGGGGATTCTTGCTGAAGGCAGGTCACAATGACAGACATCGCCTGGGAGAAGGCGGAGGACAAGGAGCCTAATGAGACATCAGTACGAGGTGGCTGGTATCAAGGTGGGGGGCTTCCGGCCAAACTGACCAGTAGGATTCTTGCTTTTGAGGACAGGGCCCAAGGACAGGAGAGAAACCTGACAACTGTTTGGTTAAGGGCAGAATCTTTGTCGATAATCACCCTTTTTCACCTAAAGAATTTCTTTCTGAAATTCTTCTCTGCTCCAATATTGCAAAGCTTTGCTGTTTGTTTGATGATAAAGCAGGAGGTATTGTTTTGTTCTGAGATAAGAATAGGAAGAAATAAAAATGTTATGCCAAAGCTCAGCTGTGCAGGGAAGCATTGCTATCATCTCTGAATGCATTTTGGGTGGACACCTCCCTACACACACACACACACACCCACACACACACACACGCGCGCGCGCTTTTCCTGTCACATGGCCCTGCAAAGTTGACATTAGGAACTCAGGACTGGCAGCCGAGGGGTTAATAGTACCATTCCGGGGCAGTCCTCAAAACAGCACACTTAATCAGTCAACTATTCTTCCTGCTTCCACCACATGTACTGATGGTATTACACACATGTTTCAACTTACTCTACGCCGGGCCAGCTATTGCAAATGCATCACAATAAACGGGTTTTGTATGAAAATATTTGAAACTATTTAAAGTAACTGCAAACATATGCATACTTGTTTTGTTACATTTTCTCCTATTGTTACCAGGGGCCATGTCTGTCTCTTTTTTCTCCATTGTTTTTCTCCTTCGGTTATGCATTAGAGATGAATTTTTATGGCATTTTGATCTCCTCTGCACCTCAAAACTATGAGAACTGTATTGAGCAGGGTGCAGTGAGCATAGCAGTGTTTCTCCAAATAAAGTCTGTGGAATAGTGTTAGATAAACTTATTATTTTTGCAGGTAGAATGCTATTTTAATGAATACCTTCCAAAACTTGATTTAGAATAATGAGGCAATTTTCCTAACCCCTATGTTTGCATAGGCTAACATAGATTTCCTCATGTGGATCCTATAAACTATATTTTAGTGTTAAACATATATTAAATAGATTCATTTACAGGGCATATCTATTTAAAGATTTATTTAACAGTAACAAAAAATTGTCTTTTCTTAACATAGAATCTGTGCCTAACTTCATATTTCAAATATGATAGATTAGAACTTTTTAAAAAAGAATTTGCAGTAGCATTTATCTATACATTCTGTTGCTTGTCAGTAAAGGCTGTTATGCTTTTTACTCTGTTGATGTGTTTATCACCAATATTTCATGTCTTAGAAAATGAACTAATTTCCCTCTTTTCCTTTTCCTACACTTCATCCTACCTACCTCAGGGTATGGTGTTATCATGGTTTAGGTAATGAATGTTTCTCACTTGGTCATCTTGAATCAGATGCCATGTTTATTTGTGTTTGTCCCTTAGGTTCTGGGAAAGGTAGTGTGCCCTTTGGGTTCTCTGGGAGGCAGACGCAGAAGGGAAAGAGGGCAAACAATGGGTTTATTGGGTAAAAGCATCCAGAAAGGAAAGGAAAGGAAAGGAAAGGAAAGGAAAGGAAAGGAAAGGAAAGGAAAGGAAAGGAAAGGAAAGGAAAGGAAAGGAAAGGAAAGGAGGCAGGATTGGGCAGGGGAAGCCGTCAGATGATGATGCAGACCTGCTAAACTCCCTCTCTGCCCAACAGGGAGCAAAGCTTGCCTGTTAGAGGAGACAGTCCCATTTTGGATGGAAACAGCGAGACCTTTGCACCACCATCTTGCACCACCACTCTGTCATTGGCTGTGGGGCTTTCCCAAGAAGAGCAGGACCTCAGGGAAGAGGCTGTGGTCGATCCTCAAGGAGCTGACCACTAACCACAGTCCCCACAGCTGGCAGCAACTCCTTTTTGAAAGGGGATTGGAACAGTGCATCTCTGTGTCTGCCGCAGATGGGATTCTACTTTGTTTTAAACAAATGACAAATAATCAAACACAGTATGTAGAAAGGAAAGGGAAATTTTAAGACTAACAGAGTTAAATATTGCATCAGGATACATAAATATATACATTGCAATCTTATTATTTAGTTTTCTAATACCACACACAAACTGACACATCTGTATACCTGGCTTGTTAATATTTGCAATCCTATTTTGTTCACATAAACATCTGAAAATATACAATCCTAGAAATCCAATGGACAAGCCATCGATTGACCCAAAATGCATGGAGAGGAAAAACACAAGTTCTTTATACACAAATATCTGTTTTATTTGCAAAGGAAAACTTAATTCCATGTAGATATATTATAATATATTAAAATGACACGTTGGTATTGGAAAAACATGCAAATACCCAACATTTATTATTTTACATATACAAATTTGGGGAAGTGATTTTTTGGAGGTCCAGTTTATCTTGAATAGTTTTATACAAATTACATATTTATTGTTAAGGATTCACCTAATAAACAAAGTATTGGATATATAAATCTTGAGGCTTTTCAAAATTATTTGGAATTGTTCAAAATTCTTTAATAATTTGCACTGGTGTCTTATATTTATGTTTTCTTGTAAGTGCTGTGGAAATTGGTGAGCATTAATTATCCATGGACACCAGCCATTAGAGAACACTTATCATAGTTAATGTTTAACATCTGCATTAATACTACATGTGCCTATTAATTAACCCCTTTGTGTGGAATGTTTATGGTGCATGACATTCTAATATTTTCCTCAAGACAATACAAAAGTTAATGAGAACTGCACATGTGCATCAAGAAGAGAATAGAGCCTTTGTCCTAATCTTATTAACTTTCTCCAGATGTGATAATATTGTCCTGTCTCCAAATGGCTTTTTTTATTATCACTTTAAACTAATAAGATTTAAAATTAGAAAACAAAGTAACACAAGCAAAGAACTTCCTGAACTTGCATTTATTTTTTATTTTCCTTAATAATCTTAAATTTCCTGTGGGTAAAAGAATGTGATTGCAGAGTCAATACACAGCTGATTATAGATCTGGGGACATTTTTCTCACACATAAACCTGAGTTATAAAACTCAGAGTATTTTCAAGTCCAGAAGAGAACAGATTCTACTGAGTATTACCTAACCCATTTTAAAACATTATCTGCTGAGTGCCAACTATGTGCCTCTAATATGCTAAATGCTTGCATACATCCTGTCTCACTTAATCATTTATTCATTCGATACGTATTTATTAGGCTCCTTCTGTAAGAAGGAAAAGGAACACAATAGTGAACAAAGCAAGCATATTTACGTTCTTTGTGGATCTTTCAATCTGGTGGAAGGGACTCATATAAAATAATTCCATTAGTCATCTATTGCTGTGTAATAAACTACCCCAAAATTCTGTGGCATACAACAAAGAGCATTTATTATCACACTTGTTGGTCTGCAGATCAGCTGGGCAGCTCAACTCCATATGTCTCTCATTCCTGTAGGACGAGCAAATGGCCAAGCACATGTTCTTCTCCAGGCAATGGCAGAGATGCAAGCAAAGCAGTCCCCCTACACGAACACACTTTAAGCCTTTGCTCATGTCACACCCACTAACGTCCCATTGACCAAATCAAGTCACAAGGCTAAGCCCAAAGCTAATGGGACGGGAAGTATATGTTGCCCACAGTGAGACAGCGAGGGGAATAAATATTTCCTGAATAATAATCTAAACTATCAGAAATAATGATATAATTTAAAACTCTGGCAGTAAAATGACAGAAGTGTGAGTGTACTTGGCCAGGATCTTACAGGAGGGCTGGATACTACCCAAGGATCAGAAGGACTTCCCTGAAGATGAGAGAGAGGAGCTGTGAGCTGGACAGGCTGAAAATAACCAGGTGGAGAAGAGGGTGGGGAATCACCCACGCAGGGGAACGGTGGATAGCCTGGCAATTTCAACGGGTGGGAAGGAGGCCTGGGAGTGTTGCTCAGAGAGGGAGGAGGAAGGCTGAAGGACACAGAGCCAGAGAGGTGGGTAAAGTGAGATCTTGCAGGGCCTTGCAGACTGTGTCCAGGATTTCACCTTTACCCTGAGAGTAGAGGGAAGTTCTGCAGGGTTTTAAACAGGTGGGACACATGATCAAATTCCGTTTGGGAAATTACTCCAGCTGCAATGAAGGAAACAGCTGGGAGTGGACTTAAATGAAAGTCATCCGCGGATAGGTGAAAATCAATGTCACTGGCATAGACCGGTCCGCTGCCTGCTTTTGTAAACAAAGTTTTATTGGAACGCAGCCACGCTATTCACACACAGATTGTCTGTGGCTGCTTTTTTGCTACAAGGCAGAGTTGAGCAGTTGTGACGAAGACCTTACTGCCCACAAACACTGAAATATTTACTATCTGGCCCTTCACAGGAAAAGTTCCCCTGCCTGCATAGATGAGATAGCTTTAAGAAGGGATAATAGAGGGAGAGGATGGAGGCCCTAGGACACAGCCTGACAGATAAGAGAAGGATGAGACAGCAGAAGAAACTGAGAATCCTGATCTGCCAACGGAGTTTTTAGCCCCTTTTTACAGATTTAGAAACGGTTCAGAGAGTGTGGAGACTACAACATATTGCTACAAGGCTCTTCCCCTCCTATATGCACATCCCTTTGCAAGGTGACATTAGTGCTTCTCCCACCGAGAGGTGGAGAATACTTCTTCCAGTTCTTGGTTCTGGGTAGTCCTGGTGACTGGCTTTTACCAATACAATGTGGCAGAAGACACTGCAAGAGGTCCAAGTCTCAGCTTTAAGAGGACTTACAGTTTCCATTTTCACTCTTTTGTCCTGACACTGTCATATAAGGAGGTCCAAGCTAGCATCTTTGACGGTGAGCATTCATATGGAGAAAGAGGTCCAGCCAAAAGCCAGCAGCAACCACCAAACTTGTGCATGAGGCCATCTAGGACTACCCAGATCCCAGCAAGCAGCCACCTGACTGTTGCCACCTGGGTGAGCCCAAGCGAGCCCAGACAGAGGGCCACCCAGCTAGATGAAGTCCAAATTACTAACTCCAAACCATGGACTAACAAATAGATTTTGTTTAAAGCCCCTAAGCTTTGAGGTAGTTTGTAACACAGCAAGACATAACTGCAACAGAGACATTAAGTGACTTTCCTAAGATCACATGAGCATACAGCTATTACATAACAAAGCTAGGATTCAAACCTGATCTTAGGACTCCAAGTTCCTAAAATCCTCTCTGTTCATGTCTAAACATGGCAAAAAAAACAGTAAAACTCCTATGACATCATGTTAATCTGTCTTTCTATGATCTGTCTTAGTGCACTGACTTGCTTGATTCTAGAGGTAGATAATTTGTTGTTATTTGAAGGGGTCTGAGAATGCCCTCTTCTACAAAATAGAACATATTGAATACAGAAATATTATGCCAATTTGCCAAATGTCTGAAAATGCAAATATATGCATCTTTATTAGTTTGTTTTCTCTTCTTTCTTTCTTTCTTTTTTTTTTGCCCCCATCTAATTCCATAAAAAATTTTACTCAGTCCCTTATCATCACAAAGTCATTGTTTTTGTTCACTAGATTGTCCTGGTTGGATTGCAAATAATATTCCCAGAAGAGAGTTATCAGTCATTAACTCCGCAGTACCTAAGTTTGTCTATGAGTGGTTTCCTACAAAGTGAGGCACAGAGTGACTAGGCCTCAAAATAAATAAAGCCAGAGATAATCACTGCCTGAACATAGTTTGAGAGAGAGAGAAAGACATATCCCACTGAGTAGTGGCAGCCAGAAGGTAACGTGGAGTCACTGGGCAATTGAAGGTTAGAAATGGAAAGAGTGGAAGGAAGGGAAGAGAGGAGACCTGGAAGGGCTGAAATCTTCCTTCACAGCAAAGTCCAAGGGGAAGCTATTTGGTCCTGAGCAGGAAAAAAAAAAGTAAAAAGAGTTAAGAAAAAAAAATGAGGAAGTGCTCATCCAGCTTGCTAGGATCCAGATCCTTACAAAGAGTCCTGTTTGGTGCAAATGGTGAAGAAGGTGAATTTGGCCCTCACTATACTACACTCTACCTCCATGCACTGCACCCTCAACCCCTTGGCCTTCTCTGCACCTCTGCTCACAAACACCACCTCTACTCCTGGAACTCTCTTACCCACTTTTTTCTGTCCTTTAAGAAAACCCCTCTCTCAGGAAAGCAGCTCTTGGTTATTTTCATGCTAATGAGTTTAAATGAACATGTCTATTTGCTCCAGATAAATTTTATCTGAGGTCTTCTAATGACGGGGGAAACGACACTGTGTTCAAGGAATGTCCAGGAGCAGTGTGCATATGGGGAAATCTCCTTCTAGAGCTCGAGAAGGCTTTGTGCTATCTCCACACCAGGTGTGGCTTGGGCACACGTTCACCACATGTAGGAATAGAGGCCTCAGTGAAGAAAGGAACCGGTAAATGAGGGTGATGTGACAGGCTGGTGGTTTGGTAGGATTGTCCTGACTCTGTATTCAGGTGAAGACAAAGTTGGAGGAAAGCCACGGGCAAGGGAGAAAAATAGAGTTATATGCTTGGTAACAAATGCGAGAGATGGTTAGGAACAGACTGGGAGATTCTGAGAAGAAGAGCACCAGGCCTACAGATGTAGGCATAAACAAAACAGAGGAAAAGAGATGGCACTAAAAATGACTTAAGAAATGCCACATGGAAGGATGATCTCATACGAAGGATGGAGAGCATGATTCAAAGAGAGACTGAGTTGCACCCACCAGAATAACTAAAATCAAAAGACTAACCACACCAAATGTTGGCAAGGATAGGGAGCAAATGTAACTCTCTTACATCACTGATGACAGTGTCAAATGGCACCACCACTTTGGAAGAGCTATTTGGCAGTTTCTTTAAGGTTAAATTTTCATCTACCCTATTAACCAGTAATTCCTCTCCTAGATATTTACTCAGGAGAAATGAAAACATATGTTCTCAAAAAGACTTACATAAAAATGTTTATGGCGATCTTATTCATAATAGCCCCAAACTGGAAACAGCCCAAATGTCCACCAACAGGAGAATGGATAAACAAATTGTGGTACATTCATACTATAAAATAATCCTCAGTAGTTAAAAAAAAAAGAGAGAGAGAATGAACTACTAATACATGCAACAACACTGATAAATATCAAAAATATTGTTAAGCCAAGTATTGGAAAACGACAGTCCACAGGCCAAGACTAACCCACCATCAATTTTTGTAAATAAAGTGTTATTGGAACCCAGCCACACTCATTCATTTCCACGTTGTCTGTGGCTGCTTTGGTGCTACAACAGCAGAGTTGAGTAGCTGAGACAGAGACCAAATGGATTGCAAAGGCAAAAATATTTACTATTGGATTCTTTACAGAAAAAGTTTGCCAATCTCTGCATCAGGGGAAAGAAGCTAAGCTCAAAAGAGTATATGTTACATGATTCCATTTATATGAAATACAAGAATAGACCAAAATTGATCTATGGTGATTACAGAATGTATTAGTCAGTTTCTCTAGAGAAACAGAACCAATAGGAGATAGATATAAATAGATACAGGAGATTTATTATGGGAATTGGCTCACATGATTACAGAGGCTCAGAAGTCCCATGACCTGCCATCTGCAAGCTGGAGAAGTGGGAAAGCTGGTGATGTCATTCAGCCCGAGAATGGAGGGGCAGAGGGACTGGTGTAAGTCCCAGACTCGAAAAGCCCAAGAACCAGGAGCAACAATTTCCAGGGGCAGGAAAAATGGAGTTCCGGCTCAAAGAAAGAGATAGAATTCACCCTTCCTCTGCCTTTTTGTTGTATCTGGGCCCTCAATGGATTGAAAGTTGCCTGCCCCCACGTTGGTAAGGGTGGGTCTTCCTTGTTCAGTCTACTGATTCAAACGCTAATGATCTCTTCCAGAAACCACCACAGACACACCCAGAAATAATGTTTTACCAGCTCTCTGGGCATCCCGTAACCTACTGAAGTTGACACATCGAATTAACCATCACAGGCAGGGAGGGAGAATTGACTGGAAATGGGCACAAAAAAACTTTTTGGAGTGATAAAAATTTCTTGCTATCTTGTTTAGGATGGTGGTAATACATCTGTGTACAATTGTCAAACCTCATCAAACTAAACACCTACGACATGGGAAATTCATGAATAAAAGGAAAAATTTTGAAATCAACCACTTAGCCTTATCTTAGGGATAATAATTATAGGAGGATAATTTGTTTAATTCTAAGAAAATAAATTTGAAAATTCAGGGGGGGGAAATGACGAATTAATAAATAATATCCTCCCCCCCCTAAAAAAAACCTGAAATAGTAAGAAAAGCATCTGATAAGAAATCAGAGTATCTAGGAGTCCTGATTTCCAAAGCCAGAGCTTTTGCTAATTTGATAAATGACCTTTGTCAAGGCACTGACCTTCTCGAGGCTTCAAGCTGCAGGTGTCGGATAAGACAGGCACTGCAGTCTCTCCCTGCTCCATCACCCCCTGCTCTGTGGTTCACACCACAAAAATCAGACACTCCTGTCCTGAAACACTGGTCCAGACTCCCCAGCAAGGTCTTTGCCTTAAATATCCAGCTAACTGTGGCAGCTCTTCCCTTTAATTCGTAGCCCTTGGTGTCGGAGAAGAATCTAGGAAGGGTCTCAAACAGGACTATTTCAGGTAAAGTAAGATTTACTCAACTGGAATTGATGAAAACAAATACTGTCTTTTTACACCATTACCATAAACAGTTTAAGAGAATATACTATTTCCGCCTTCTTTCCTTGACACAAAACCATAGAAAAGAGGTAAGTTCTCAAGTGTGTCTACTCATTGTAATTTTGAGGTGTAAAAGCAAGTGTGGGCCATTCAGATGGGGTAGTTTGGGAAAACGTATTGCAAAAAGGATCTGTGCTAGCAACATGCCATTATTTTCAGCTCCTCTGAACTCCCCCCCACACACACACACACAAAAAAAACAATATCATGGGACCATACCTGGAGTAGTTGGCATTAATGTATGTTTCCCTGGTTTATTGATTTCATAAATCAATTTAAATCATGCTGCACCTTTTTTTTTTTAGAGATGAGCTATAATACAAACCCCTGAGATATGTTTTATAGAATTCAGAATCAATTTGATATAACTGGCCCTGTTTTTACCTCACTAGATAGATCATTTTCAACAACAGTCAAAATGCCCACACCACAGCTCTGCCCCATGCAGTGGCAGAAAGCTACCACATTCACGCTCTCCCTTCACTCACCCAACAGACATGCCTACGGTGTCTCAATAAGCCATGCAGTGGGCTAGACATTATCCCTGCCGTCTGGGAAGTCACGCTCTGGTGAGATGACTTATTGACAGCATCATGTAGCATGATAACCAACTGACAAAGCACGCTATGCCTGTGTTTGCTGCTAGATAGCCCATGGAACACAATCCAGCTCCTCCTATTCCAATTGCCTGTTTCTCACCAGCTGGTAGTCAGGTCTTTGTTTATGAAATCTAAGTTCTCTGCATACCCCATAGGGAAGACGGAGGCATTTCTGTGTTTCTGAGCTTTAAAACACACAGACACAGACACAGACACAGACACACATGCACACAGGTTATCAGATATCTGGAAAGTCTAGTCCAGGGTTTAAAAACTCTCAGATTTATAAAAGCCAGAAAGACAATGTCACTGAGTAAAGACAGCCAGGTATAAAATGACAAATAACAACTGATCTTGGCCTCAAAGATGAGGCCACAGCAGAGCAAGGTGGGGAGCATGCAGACGTGGAGAGCAGATGCCAGCCACTTGTTCAGGGCAAGCTGGCTATTGCCAGGAAGAATAACGATCTCACCATGCCAGATTTGCTGAATTCTCAGTAACACCTGGACATGTTCAAATAAAATCTTCATTTGTACCTGATAGCAATTAATTCACATTTTAAACTCTGTGCAGGATGCTACTGTGTACACCAAGGAAAAACATTAAGAGGCCATGAGGCTGAACAGGGCCCACAGGGCTACTTTTCCATCCCTGGTCTAGGTGCATTGAAGAAAGTACCTGTATAAGAGAGGGAGAATAGAGATAGGAGTGGCCAAATGCCCTGAGCATGGTCAGGTCCCCTGCAAAAGGGAAGAAGAATGGAAGGGTGTCATTTAGTGAAGCAGTCAAATGAGAGTCTGCTCTGGGCAGTGTACCTGAGGTCCAGGCTCTTGGATGGGGACAGGTGGATGGCTGACTGCAAAAGTAGCACCAGGTGCTGTGTCTTGGGAGCCTCAGCAGAGGTTGCTGTGGCTGAGCATGGCGTGGAAGGAATGCAGTTGTCGGCAGAGCCACCTGCTTGGAACAGACCCATGGGCTTGATTGACTCTCCACCACAGACAAAGCTACCCCTAAAGAATGACCAAGACTGTTCCCCACTTTCCCCACGTTTCTCATAGAATCTAAGAAAGCAAAAAGGCAGTTCCCTCCCCACCATCTGCCACCCAAAATACCAATTATTGACTTTTCACACACCCCCAGGAGGACAGAATCAAGCCGGATTTAATTTGCTATAGAAAACTAAAGAAATTAGCATTTCTTGTACCGAAATGATCATTAAACAAATAATACGATTATGCATAAACAATAGGTTAAAATACAATGGGTTAAGGAAGTGATTCTTCCTGCCTGGATGGGTCAAGGGAGGCTTCTCATTTCAACTTGGATCCTGAAGCCCTCCTCTGAGGTGCTCCAGATGGGAAGGGACCCTCTGAGGGACGCCGGGAAAGCAGAGAAGAGCCATGCGGCTCCTACCTGGAATACTTTTCCTGTCAGTTTTATTGGGTGTTATATTAGTTTCCTATTGCCACTATCATAAATTACCACAAACTCACTGGTTTAAAACACACAAATGTATTATTTTACAGTTCTGAAGGTCAGAAGTCTGAATAGGTTTCACAGGCCTAAAATCAAGGTGTCGCAGGGCTGGGTTCCTTTCCGGAGGCTCTCGTGGGGAATCTGTTTTCTAGCCATTTGAGAGACTGCCCATGTTCCTTGGTCCATAGCCTCCTTCCACCTCCTAGCCAGTGATCGCACCACCCTGACCTCTTCCTCCATTGCCTGACTTCTCCTTCTCTGACTCGACCTTCTACCTATAAGGACCCTTGTGATTGCATCAGGTCCACCCAGATCATCCAGGATATGCTCCCTGTTTTGAGGCCAGATGATCATCAACCTTAATTCCATCAACAACCTTAAAATTAATTTCCCCTTTCCATGCAATATAACATAGTCACAGTTTCCAGGAATTAGGACCTGGATGTCTTTGGTGGCCCATTATTCTGCCTGTCTGCAAAGCTAATGTTTCTTCTCACCACCTTAACTGAAAATCTACTCATTCTCTGATGCATAAACTCACTCCACTGAGCCTCCACCTGGTACTCCAGATGACAACAAAGAAGGAACAAAGAGAAGGTCTCTGCTTGAAGTGAGTAGTGGCATAGAGCTAATGCTTCCCAAGACACCAAAAGGAAATCTCTCTTTAAAATTCATGCCTGAGTGGCAATCAAGGTGGGCCTTGAGACTCTGAGTGACTCCCTTGTGACAAGTAGCAGGCATTGATTAGATGACTGGCAGATATTAACAGGGAAACCTATGTCTCCGACATGTTTAGCACTCTGTTCAAGCCAACTGAGCCAGCCAAACCCGAATTCTGATAATTCTGATGATCCACAACACAGTGAATGAGAAGGCAATACAACCACTGTGGCACAAGAATTCTTGAATTATGAAATTTTTCGTTACACTTAGACGTTTTATACTTTCCATCCAAAATTAATAAGCCAAGGAAGCACACAGAAAATTCTGGTGAAGCCACAGAAGCATTTGTCTTTGCTTTCTACTACAGCTACATCAACTCAGCATGGTAATACCAGCATCTGCCACTTACCACTCCTTCTCATTGGCTTCTAACGTCCTCAGAAGAATGCTGGGTTCACGAGAGGCAGTTTAGATGTTGTTACTAAATCCACATGGGAAGTCGCTACAGCACACCGTATGCATGTCCTAGGACACATGACCTTGAATCGTGGACCTGACGTCCCTCTTTCGGATCTCTCCCACTCAGTACCATTTCCTTTTCTTTTTAAAGTTATTTACATGCCAAGGCTCCGTAGAGAAGGTAAAAGTGACACTTAGCAGCCCTTAGTACACAAAATACAGCAAACAACAGCAGTAGCACTTTGATTCACATAATCTCATAATGTTTTTATAAACCACTGATAATTATACATCTTTGCCTAAAATATGGATAACTTTGAAATGGAGACAAATGAAAGTGGAACTAATGAGTTACTACATTATAAATGCCATAGTTGAGATAAAATCTTTCAAAGCATGAGGTCTACAGAGGAAAAATAATAAAATGGATTTTGGGGGACAGAAGAGCCAGTAACCATTGTTATAACTCAATCACCATGTTTTATAGATGCAAACTCTAAAGGTCAGTGAGCTAAAGTTCAGACAGTGGGTAGCAAAGCCAAGAGATGAGTCCACGATGCATTTCTTTATTCTCTGCCATTGTTTTCTTGTTTCTGCCTAAAAAGAGCGTGAACATCCAAGTAGCTATTTTCTCCTGCTCTGTGACATGCTAAGATAACTGCTCATAGACGTGTCCCAGAACCCAGCACTACTGGACTGTAGCCCCTCCAGTGATGAACTGTAAGCAAGAGTGGGCAAGATTAATGGCCAATTCATACAAAAACTGGCCTTGCCAGACTTTCTGGGTCCAGTACACCTTGCAGATGCATTTCTCAGTGTGGAAGATTAGTGCCTGGAACTAGCTGGCCTGGATTCCCTGCAGTTTCTAGTGTCACTGGTGAGAGAAGAGTTACAGATTTATTGCTGGACGATAGTGAAATGAAATCATCGTTTGGTCATCGTTTCAAACCAACATACAGTCTGACTTTTTTTTTTTTCCTATAAAAATCCCTTGATACATTTTCTTCCTTCTTCAAGCAACCATTATCTGCAATATAAAAAATGAGATCAAGTAGTAAATTTTTACGCAGCAAAGGTAGTCTCCCTGACTATTCACCATCTTGTGATAACATTTGATTTTTAATTCTTTTCAGTTGGCAAAATGCCTTTATTTGTAAATAGCTGCTTAGCAACATTCTTTGTAAATGTTCATATCTCATTTGGAACACCTATCACTTGGTTTTGGAAATCCTTAAATTCCTTAGGGCTTATGCAGCATTCTCAAAACATGGACAAAAGCAGAAAAAAAATATGCAAGAAAGCTGAATCATTCCAACTTTCTAACCAAAGGAGGAATTTAATACATGTGAAAAGCTGCCTTCAGTTTGGATGGAACTGATGGGATGCTGCGGAAAAAATACGAAATTAAGATGTCAGGAGATAAAGAATAGTTTGCCCATCTACGACAAAGTCTAAGGTGAGAGCAGATCTAGTCAGGAGTGAGAAACTGGGAATGTATAAAAGATCTAGAACGTCAAGATTTTATCATCTGTTTATTACCACGAGTCCCTAGTGTCAAATGCACCCCTAACATTTTACAGATGGTGGGAGAGGATCGCAATCATGATTCTTCTCCTTAAGAGCCCCAACTCCTCTCTCACATCCTCAGGGTGTGTGTGTGTGTGGTGTGTATGTGTGTGTGTGTGTGTGTGTGTGTGTGTGTGTTGGGGTAGGAATAGAAATACAGAACCCAGTGAATGTGTGATCACTGAGACCTGTCCCCATGGCACAGTAGCAGACACGTATAAAAAGGGATTTGTCCTGAGTTGACAGATTCAGGCCAACTATAGGAAAGACCTGGCTCCTTTCTTCTGGATCTCTTCCACCCGTACCATTTCGTCTCTTTTCTTAGTTATCTGTATACCAAGGCTTTGCATACAAGGTGAAGCTGACACTTAGGCTACAAGGATCACCCTACAACAAAGGTCATCTGTGACATTACTTAATTGACAGCTTTCTCTCTGCGGTACCCACTCTTGAGCACTGGGAAAGAAAAAGATACTCAGGAACAAAAGACCATGTGAAAATATGACATTCTGTGAAAGTAAGGCAGAATCTGTGTTAGCCAGCCTCCCAGGTGGCCCCTGGCATGCCTGTCTCCTGGTATGCACAGCCTGATTTAATCTCCTTCCATATTGCAGCAGGTTGTTCCATGTGGCCAGTGGAATATGGCAGAAATGATGGCATGTCACTTCCAAGATAAGATTCTACACAGCATTACAACTCCTATCTTGACTGCCCTCCTGTCTCTCTGTCTCCCTTGGAACACTTGCTCTGGGAGAAGCCAGCTGCCATGTCTTGAGGACAACATTCAGACAGCCCCATGGAAGAGCCATATGGCAAGGAATTGAGACTTCCTGCGAATAGCTGTGTGTGTGAGCCCTCTTGGAAGTGGCTCCTCCAGCCTCAGTTAAGGCTTCGGATAAAACAGCCCAGACCTTCAGCCAGAACCACCCAGCTAAGCCACTCCCAGATTCCTCAACCTCTGAAACTGTGAGATACTAAATGTGTGTTGTTTTGGAGTGGTTGGCTATGTAGCCATGGATAACTAATAAAATAAGTTAGAATACAACATTTGAAAAGTTTAGAACATAAACTCCTTAATGATAATGTTATATTTGTTCTTTTGGAGGAAAAAAAAAATCCTGAAGAGAAATAGTTTCATCTCATTGAGAAGATGTAAAATGCATCTTCCAGCCATGTTATATTCAGCTTTCAAATCACTTTTATTCACCCAGTTATCAAGCATCTTGTATATACATGCTATTAGGATAAACTGATAGAAATATACTTTAAAATGCTTAAACCATCCTGAAGCATGTTTTGTTTTCCGTCTCAGTATTTGTTTGCATTTTATTTAATCTTATCTATCTATGCTGTCTATTTTCCAACTGACCTGCAAGATCCGCTCTTCTCTGTACCACCATACTTTGTACTTCGATGTTGGCTCTTGCAGAGACTGAATGAACAGTCCCCTCTGCCCTCTGGCTTTCTCTCGGGTTCAGCCAATGGGGGAACATGCAGGAGATCAGAGGGAGGAGAAGATGAAGGTACCTAAATCACTGGCTCCCTCCCTAACATGGATTGACTACTTCTCTCCACCCAAGATCATGCTCCTGTCAGGCATCCACCCAGCCCTCTCCCATTAGCCACAGCTGGGCTCTTGGGACTGAAATGCAGTAATACTCCCTGCCATTCCTCAACAGGGGAGGGAAATCCGCTCACACCTTTTGAATAATTCTTTCATTTGTCAATTACCTGGTTTGAATGTGCCAAGTGTTTCTTGCCAGGGCTGAATAATACATCAACCTTTTAAACATGTGAGATTTCCCATAAAGATCAGAATTTTCACATTCATCTTTAAAAATCAGAATATCTGGCAATGCTGGGTCCACATTCCCAAGTAGCTGCCACCTCTGACCTTTTGACAGGCCGTGTGCCCTCCCGTTACCCACCAGTCCCCACTACTGTCTATTGTGTGACCCACTTGGTCAACTACCAAACATTTATAGGATCTTCTTGCCCTTTTATGCTCACTTGAGTTTGTGAACTCAGGCTAAGTCTGTGCAGGAGAGATGGTGTCGAACATAAATCACTTTATGTAGTGTGAGATGTTCGTGCCAAGAAGTGATTCAGACAATAAAGACAGTAGCAATTAAGTGAATGGAACATCCATTTCTGTGTATGGGAAATTTCATAGAGGAGCTGAACCTTGAAACCTCTCTTTGAAGAACAATACTGGGCTTGCAACACCATGAGGTTTGGCCTGGCTAGGAAGCCTAGTCACCATTTACACCATTGCTTGCATTGCTTGCAAAGGAAAATTAATTCTGGGATCCAAACAGCTGATTCAACAGTAACATTTTTGGAATATAATCCATTATATTGGTTACCATTACATTGGTTACCTCCTTATAATCAATTCTAAGTATCAAAATGAGTTCCTTTTAAAGAAGGCACATCCAAATAGAAAAAGTCTAAGATTAGCGACCTTAAGTCAAAAGATTTTAATGATGAAACATTAAAATCTGAAGGAGAAAATAATGTTCGTGATCACCAACATAATTTAACATCATTATAGATGAACTAGTCAGTGCAATTAGACAATAGAAGTAAATGAAGTATATGTATTAAAAAGGAGTCAAAATTATCACTATTCATAGATGATATGAGTTTATAGACTGGCGACCCCAGGAGAATTAACATAAGAACTATTGGAAACAATAATAGAATTAGTAAGGTGATGAGTTATAAAATTATTTTTAAAACCAATAACTTTTCTATATATTCATTCAGAACATATTTTCCAAGTACCTATTATTTGCTAGGCAACATTCTAGGCACAGAGGATACAATAAACAAACCATATAAAAGATTCTTGCCATTGAGGATCTTATATTCTAACAAGGAAAGACATACAATATATAACATACATAAGTGAAATGTATAGTTTGTTAAAGGGTGATTAGTGTTAAGGACAAAAACAAAATAAGAAAGGAGGGTATAGGGTATAGGAGGGATTGCAATTATATGTAAGGTAGCCGGGGAAGGTTTTATTGAAACAATGACATTGTGGAAAGATCTTGAGAGAGTGATAGAACAAGCCACGGGAACGTCTGCTGATGAGGGCACCAGGCAGAAAGTGCAGCAAACATAAAGGCCCACAGGTGGGTCCAGTTAGAAATACTATGTAAGGAAAATTCCAACCACAATAACAAACAAAAAGATAAAATACCTAAGAATAAATACTACAAGAAGTGTGTAGGATCTATATGAAGAAAAGGTTAATACTGTATCAAGAAATGAAAGAAGAGCTAAGTAAATGGAAAGTGTATCCATCTGTAAAGCAGAGCCACTACACTATGAGTGCTGTGAAAATGGGAACTAACTGTAGAATTAGACCTTACTCACTTCTGGAAGGAGCTGGAAAAGTAACAGCCTGAAACGAGGAATTTTAGGATTGAAAAAAAGTCACTCCCCAGCTCTCCTGAAGCACTAGCCTGGGTGGGAAATCAGAGCTTTCAGGGCAATTGGGAAGCAAGGCATGTGCTGCTGGGAAAAGCAGACCATAAAGGGAGCCTACCGCATCAGCCTATAGAAGTTGTTGCTTCTGCATAGCTACCACCTCTGGGAGCTCACAGCCAAACATCTGTGGGACTGGGGTTGCTCTTGGTCAGCTGGGCCAGAATCAGGAAGAAGAGCAGGACACAGAACAGGGAAGAGAAGGAACTCACTGGAACCCGCTGGAATCCACTGGAACCTACTGGCACCTTTGCGTCTGCCTCTCCTTGCCTGTAACCATGACAACCTTTAGAGACAATGGCTGCTGCTTCACATCTCACACACATGCTTCCTTTTGGTCTACTTCAGCCTGGAACTAGACAGGGAAGGGATTCCAGGAAATGGTCAATTTGACATGAAAAAGCTCTGTAGAAAGACAAGCTGAGCCCTTAAAATAAAAAGACTCCATGCTGTAGAGATATCAGTTAGATCTAATTTATAATCTCACTACAACCCCAATGCCAACAGGATTTTGGGGTAGGGCAGGGGAGTGGGGGAGAGTTGTCAATAAGTGTATCAATAAAGTTCAACTGGAAAAATTTTAAATGTGAGAATAGCCAGGAAATCTTTCAAAAAGAAGAGAGGCATCTGACTAACAAGATAGTAAAATGTAATAAAGCTACAAAAATTAAATCTACTATTGAAGAATAACCAAATCAATACAAGAAAACTGTTGAGAAATAGATGTAAATAAATCTGGAAATTTTAAGATAAAAGTGACATATCAATTGAGTAAGGAAAAAAGGAATTTTTTAAAAGGTATTAGAACATGTTTGAGGAAGATCTCAAAGCACAGGACAGAAAACCTAGAAGCCAAAAAAGAAAAGAGTGATAAAAATGATTACATTAAAATTAAAAGTGTTTTAAATGGAAAAAATATATAATAAACAAAGTTGAAAGACCCACGGTAAATAGTGGAAAGCATACGTGCACAAAGGCTAACTTTTCTTTTGTTTGAAAAGAACTCATACTTTAAAAACACACAAAAGGGCCGGGCGCGGTGGCTCACGCCTGTAATCCTAGCACTCTGGGAGGCCGAGGCGGGCGGATCGCTCAAGGTCAGGAGTTCGAAACCAGCCTGAGCAAGAGTGAGACCCCGTCTCTACTATAAATAGAAAGAAAGAAA
>CAUYRT010038306.1:0-30573 GCA_963574885.1 Lepilemur ruficaudatus
CTCCCCCCCCCCCAGAGTGCCGTGGCATCAGCCTAGCTCACAGCAACCTCAAACTCCTGGGCTCAAGCGATCCTTCTGCCTCAGCCTCCCGAGTAGCTGGGACTACCGGCATGTGCCACTATGCCTGGCTAATTTTTTCTATTTTTGGTAGAGACGGGAGTCTTGCTCTTGCTCAGGCTAGTCTCTATTGGGAAATAGACTGAGAGATGTGAGAAGTTTCAGGGGTTTTGCAGGTCTTTGCCTTGACGACATCTGTGGACATGTTAGTTCACAAAATAGAAGCTGCTTCCTACAAGAGGGTCATCGTCAGAGGACGTTTGCAAAGCAGCATTTCTTCTCTTGCTGCCGGTCATTGCCTTGAGCTATTTTGCAAAGCAGAAGCTCAGTTTGGGCCTTTGGTGGAAAAGCTGATTAAAATGCTCGACCAGCAGATCATGTGCAGCTGGAGCTATCCTAGACTTCAAGGCTATTCCTGCTTCACTCCTGACTACACGTCTCTGCGTTTAGAAGAAGTAGATTAGAGTAGTACACAGACTCAGTGTTCTCATTTTATACATTTTATCTTTAATTTGTATGCTCAGCTAGGTCTGTTTTAACTTAGAGCTTAACATGCTTATCTTTGAAAAATTGTGTAAATGTCTATTCTTGTAGACAGAATTAGGTAAGGTTCCCCTAGAAACCTCAAAAAATGAACTGTATACGTAATTCTCTAACAAAAGACAACTATTTGCTGTACCAATAAATACTGATGTGGGACTTCATTTGGGTCTCGGTTGGCAGTGCCAAGAACCCCTGACTTCCCCATCTTTTAAACTGCTCTTCGTCTCCATCTCAATCATTTCTCCGTCTATAATATATCATCTCTTTATTTCTTATTTCCACATCTTTTGTGATGATCCTGCCCTGGGACCTGTTTGCGCTGGGAGGGTGGCCAATTCCCGGCAGGTCTCAAACTCCTGAGCTCAACCCATCCTCTCCCCTCGGCCTCCCAGAGTGCTAGGATTACAGGCGTGAGCCCAGCCTAATGATTGTGTATATTCTTTTGATGTAAAGAATCTGTGTTTAAAAACCAGGAAGAGCTCTGCTGTGCTATGAGATATATATATTTTTTTTCATCCATACACTTCCTGTCTCATAGCTCCCATGGTCCTTGTTATGGTTGTTTGTTATGTTAGATGGCATAGGGCTCAGGAGCAGGTCTCAAGAAACAGAATCTCTCTGACCTTCACTTGCTTCAAGTCAGGACTCTAGTCTTTCCTCACCTTTCAAATAATAAGACCCTCATTCCAGAGAGGGTCCTTTCCCATACCCTGAAGGCTAATCACATTTTCACAAGAATTTCCACAAAAAGCCATGAGGACTGGGTTCTGAAAGCTTCTGGATAGCTGAACACATGGAGTTTCCTGGTGGGTGGCAGCCTAGGAGAGCATGGAAGCTCCATGCCCCTTCCTCACACTATGCCCTGCTCGTCTCTCCATCTGCATCCTTTGTAATATCCTTTAATATCAACCAGTAAACCTAATAAAATAAAATAAAAACAGTATGGTATTGGCATAAGAACAGATATATAGATGAATGAATCAGAATAGAGAGCTCAGAAATAAAACCTCACATATATGGTCAAATAATCTTCAAAAGGGTGCCAAAAATCCAAAACGGAGAAAGAATAGCCTCTTCCATACATCGTGTTGGAAAAGTTAGATATCCACTAGCAAAGGAATGACATTGGACCCTTATCTCACACCATACACAAAAATCAACTCGAAATGGATTGAATACTTAAATGTAACACCTAAAAACTTAAAACTCCTAGAAGAAAAGATAGGCGAAAAGCTTCTTTACATTGTTCTTAGCACTGATTTTTTGGATATAACACCAAAAGCACAGGCAACAAAAGCAAAAATAGACACGCGTTGACCCAAATATGTGACTGAGGCAAAAATCTCAACCAATGGAGGCTTACGAAGTCAAAGCTGAGGATGCACCTGGGAAAAGCAGGAACCACAGACAGACCTGTGACTTCTTTTCTGAAGGGAAATTTGGAAGCTTCAATATTTAAAGGCATATGGAGAGAAAAAAAGGAAAAAAAATGAAAGGAGGCCTGTTTTGAGGCAAAATGGTTATTATATTCCTGTGAGGCCCAGGAAATCTGCATTTTACATATGGTAAATGTTAGACTAGGTAAGAGAAGTGAAGGAAGCATCTATTATGTAGCTGTTCCTGGGTAGGTGGAATAATGTCTGGACGTGTTTTATCTCCTGTACCTATAAAGATAAACTTGAAATTGATTATTTGTGTAGGATTGAACAGATTTAGTTTTAGAAGCTAGACATAGCTTGTAGACCTAAAGTTATGATTCACATGTCCTTCCTCATAGGAGGACAGCAAGAAATTCTCTTAATGAATGATCTGTGGGGCCAGTTCTTCACAGGCATCTGAGGCCTTTACCTTCCCTTTTGTATAAGAAGCTGTGTGTTGTGGGGGAGGTCCTAAGATTTTGATTTTCTTTTTACATAGGATTGCATCCAACTAAGAAACTTCTGCACAGACAAGGGAACAATAAAAAAAAAAAAAACACGAAAGACAACAATGGGAGAAAAAAAAAATGCAAACCATATATCTGATAAGGAGTTATACCCAAAATATATAAGAAGCACATACAACTCAATGGCAAAAAACACAAATAACCCAATTTAAAAATAGGCAAAAAAAACCTATGGAGACATAGACATTTCTCCAAAGATAACAAACAAATGGCCACAGGCATGTTAAAATATGCTGAAATAAAATAAAATAAAATTTTTAAAAAATGTGCTCAGTATCATCAATCATCAGGGAAATGCATACCAAAACCACAATGAGATCTCACCCTATACCTCTTAGATGGTTATCATCAAAAGGACAAAAGATAACAAGTATTGACGGGGATGTGGAGAAAAGGGAACCTTTGTACAATGTTGCTGGGAATATAAATCAGTATAGCCATTATAAAAAATGGTACAGGGGTTCTTCAAAAAAATAAAACATAGAGCTATCACATGATTCAGCAATCCTGGTTTATAGATGGTGGCTTCTTGCTGTGTCCTCACATAGTGGAAGGAACTAACTAGCTCTCTGTGGTCTCTTTTATAGTGGCATGACCTAATGACCTCACAAAGGCCCCATCTCCTGATACCAGCATCTTGAGGGTTAGGATTTTAACATATGAATTTTAAGGAGTCACAAAAATTTAGACCATAGGACAGATACACACTTTGCAATTAGAAGTAATCAATGAGATAGAAGTGAAAGTTGAGTAGGGTTTCTGGGATATATTTTGATCTTTGTCCTTACTCTTCTCTATAGATTAGAAAGAGGATGCAGTAACTTCAACAGCTGGGACTGCAAAGGAAGTTTAAGATGAAAATCAAGAGCTAAGGATGGTAAAGCAGGAAGATGGAAGTAATCAAGTGTCCTGATCACAGCACCACCAAGGTAGTCCTTGACTGCCCACTTCCAATTTCTTGTACGTGAAGAAATAAGTAAACCTCTCTTGTTTAAGGCACTTTAAGTGTATTACTGCTTCTGGAAGCTTAATGCCATTCCTAACCACTAAAGGATGGAGTTCCAAGGAAGTTGGAGAAGGAAAATCACTGAGCAGCAGGTAAGTTAGGATGAGATGTTAGAGAAAGGACATAAACTGCTAAAACTGGTCCTGAAACAATCACTCAAGTAAGATAGTGACAATTTTTAAATATTTAAGATTAGCAGACGATGTTATCTTAGGGTTTGTGGTATTTTTTTCTGAATTTAACCTTTTACTTTTCTATTTAACATTTAATCCTTCTTGAGTTTTGCCTTAATGTAATATAGGAATGTGAGTCATGACACCCCTCATGATCCTCAACAAGACTTTGACCTTGCAGTCTGGACAAGGATAACTTGAGACTCTGAAAAACTGCAAAAGGAAACATGAGAGTGTCTGTATGAGCTAAAGGATTAAACATACAAATTGTGAGGACCCACAATAAAATAACTAAAGAAAAAAAATCACTCAGGAAAAATTAACAGTTTTTTTTATTTTATGAATGATTTAAAGATTGATAGCCTTTCATGATCTTTACCACTGTGTTAAACTTTAAATAGTGAAATCTGAATTTACCAAATAAGATTTATATTTTTCTAAAAACATTTTTACTTTCTAAAATACATTGTTACTAGATTACTTTAATAGTAAATTGTTTTCTCTGTTGAATAATGTAAAATAAAATATTAATTTTTAAATAAGTATTTACTGGAACAATTGAGTACAGTACATCACTACACGAAGGATGATTACAAAGTTTTTTAATGGGAAATAAATATTAAGATATGAGGTTAAGGATTCCATTTTTTCTTATAGTACAGATGGTGATGACCATGGAGATTTAAGTATTTCAATAATCTTTATTAATTAATCTTTATTGATCTCATTAATCTTTAGTTTTTAAAGCCAAACATATCATTGTTTTTCCCAATGTTAGAGATACTATCGTGTTACCCGGAATTCAATTTTTATCACATACTTTGTTTTTGATTGTTAGTTTTGTTTCTTTCACAGCTGCTTGTCTCTTACCTTTTAATTTCAGAAGGTCAAGGAGAAATAGATGAGAAGCAAAGTAGTTTTAAATGAGACTCATCATTTAAGATTACAGGGAGAAATAAAGTCAAGAATGTCAGAGTTCCTGGCTCAGTGCTCTCAGAGCAGGCCCTATAACTGGCAGGATTGAGAGTAGTCAGGACTTTTTAAGAAGCTCTCCTGGGTTGATTTATCCACCACTGCCTGAAGCCAGACATCAGAATGATTCACCTCAGACATCCAAAACCTCGTCAAAGGTCTAGTACGAGAGGCCTTATGTTTCTAATTACCCTGACTTGCTTCCAGTGGAGAGACAGATCTTTCAGGATAAATTGGAATCTATAAAAGTATGAACGTGTAAATAGACTGAATCAGAACCATTTTTGTCATTGAAAATATCAAAAATTTTCATGAAATGCAAGTATTACACAATGGGTGTAGTTGTGTGATGTTATCATCATCCTTAAGGTGGGAAACTTATCCTAAAGAAGTAGAAATTAGTTAATTAATTTATATATTTATGTATTTATTAAGCTAAATGCATTGCTCATTTATTAATAATGTAAACATATGAAATAATAATACAAACATGAGAATTTATTAATTAAATTTATGGATCAGTTGCTCATATTTTATATATTAGTACATTTTAAAGTGATGCCCCACATTGTACCTTACTTGGCATATTTAAATCCAGAGCCTCTGTCTTCCCAAATGCAACATAATATGAAGTATTATGTCTTCCCCTCAACTCAGAACACTGAAAGTTATCACTGCATGGAATTTTTACCTTAAGTCTTAGTAGGGTTTTTGGAATACCCCAGATTTTCCAATCTTAAATTGTTCAAGTCATAAAAACAATCCTGCATCCTGAATCTTCATGCATACAACATCAGAAGTTAGTAAGTGTTATCACAAATGATGGTGTCTCCTTGGAGTTTTTTCTACTTTCACCCCATTCTTAATCTGTTCTTCAGTTACAGGATTACTTGAAGTTCTTGAAAATACTCTTCCTTTTGAGATCACCACAATATCATCCATGCTGTTCTTTTAGCTGAGGGAATGACTTTCTTTGGCTTGTCTTCTTGACGACACCCTTTTCTTCCTGAAAGGGAGGGGGAAGGGAATGGAGGGAGGGAGGAAGGGAAAAAGGGAGAGAGGGAGGTAGAGACATTAATACACAATGGAAAATAGGACCCACCCGCTTTTAGTCCAAATGTAAGTTTTCTCAACCTTTGTCTCTACTCCTTTTCATATCAGGACCTTACACACCAATAGTCTGAACCATATGAAGTTGGTGCCTGAAGTCAGGCCATCTTGAAACTTATCACATCCAGGGGCCTTAAAAAGGGGCTCTGACCTGAAACTGAAACTGGAAGTAGGCACAGACAACTTAAAAAAAAATATAC
The DNA here is from genome assembly GCA_963574885.1 of Lepilemur ruficaudatus. NCBI lineage: Eukaryota > Metazoa > Chordata > Mammalia > Primates > Lepilemuridae > Lepilemur > Lepilemur ruficaudatus. Next base: position 6,007 of record CAUYRT010038306.1, read on the forward strand.
AAAAACCTGATCTTACAGATGGGAAAACTGACGTGTGAAGATGCTGTCTGTGTCTTGCCCAAAGTTAGAATGAAAACTTTGGCTAAAAAATTTAGCATGCGTTAGACATGTATCATAACACCTTTCAGATTCATTACCGCTTTCCTATGTCTCAGTGAAGTTTCCCTCATTTGTTATTTCAACAAACGTTTATTGAACCCCACTATTGTGCTTGGTGCTAAGTATTAATAAAGGAAAAAGATGAATATTTGTTCCCATCTTGCACTGAATTGTAGAGAATAGACAATAAGCTAGTAAATATATTTATTATATGTCTAGTCTATAAATATGACTAGAAAGGAAATAAATCAATGAAAACAGATAAAGAGAAGTGAGAGAACATGAGTTTACACAGGGTGATCAGGGAAGGGTTTGCCGAGGAGATAGTTTTGAAAAGAGATCTGATTAAACAGAATGAATGAGCCATGTAAAATCAAGTGGGAAGAGCATTCTAAGTAGAGAGAAGAGACAGTGCAAATACCCTGCTGTGGAAATAAACTTGGCTTGTCCCAGGAAGAACAAAAAAGACCAGTGTGTGAGTTCAGTGTAGAGAGAAAGAAAATGAAGTCATAGAAATAAAACAGATTATGCAGGGCCTTGTAGGCGTTGGTAAGAACCTGAAATTATATTGTAATTTTAACCTATTAGATTGCTTTGAGCAGGGGATGAGGCTGACATTCAATTCACTGAATTGAGCTGATGCTATTGCAGCAGCCAAGTAAGTGAGAGGCTATATGTATGGCCTGGCCAGTGTGGCAGCAATTGAAGAGTTGAGTTCAGGGTATACTCAAGTCCAGAGTATATTTTTTAAGGTTGAGATGCCTGCATTGTTCATAGTTTGATCATCATTTGGTCATGAGGTAGAGGGTGTCATTTATTGAAATAGTGGGACTACAAGGTTTGTGGAGGAAACCAAGGGTTTAGGATACAAGAAGTTTAATAGAGAGGTCTATTAGACATTCACTTGTAGGGGTCAAGTAGGCAGTTCAGGGACACAATAAGCGCCTAAGATATAAAGTGAAGATTACAGATATAGAGATGGTATTTAAAGCTATGAGATTAAATCAGATTATCCAGGACATGAGTTTAAATAGAGAAAAAAAGACTCAGGAATGAGCACTGGCATACTCCAATATTAAGTGGTTCAAGAGAGGAGAAGAAACCAGAAAAGGAGCAACCAGTAAGGTAATATAGGAAGTGTGCAGGCCTCTGAGGAGGGTTGCATTGTTTTGAAGTCAAGTGAAGAAAATATTCAAGAAGACAGGCTGTGTCAATGGAGTTAAATGCTCTTAAGAGATCTAGTAAGAGGGGACTTTACATCGTGCCTTGTGTTTCAAAAGATGGAGACCACAGATCACTTATTTGAGAGCAATTACAGTGGAGAGTAACAGAAATGAAACTGATTAAAATGTGTTAGAGAATAGAATTAGTAAAGGGAGAAAATGGGTATATATAAGTCTTTGGAGGACTTTTGCTATAAAATGGATCATGTAACAGAAGCTAGAAGGCAAGGTGTATCTATGAAATGTTATTTTTAATGAGAAATAATATATATACACACAGATATATGTGTATATTGCTATATAATATATACTTAATAATTACACAGTAGAGGAGAACTTGAAAAAGCTGAGAAGCAATGAGCTCATTGCAGGAGGTTCTCGTTAGAGTTTATGGCACACGCTGGTCACATGATGAGCAAGACTTGGGTAGGAGCACAGACTATTCGACTGTAGTTAGAGAAAAGAAGGCAGAATAAGGACATAGTGATGCAAGTAGGTGTGCAGAGTTGGAGGTGCAAAGATAAAATACTTTTCTTGTGTTGCTCAGATTTTCTCAGGGAAATAGATAAAATCAGCTGAGAGGAGCAGGGAGAGTTAGTAGAGGTTTGGAGTGAGATGAGAACAGGGGAAACAGTTTTTTTAGAAGTTGGAGAGTGAATGGACACTCTCTGCCTTCTTGTCTACATCTCTGGTTGAATGGTCCATGCTCTTACCCAAATATTGCCCATCCTGTGACCAGTGAATATCATCCACTCTAACATTAAGAACCTCCTGCAATTGGAGCACTGCTCATCAGAATTTTCAATTTCTTCTTCTCAACTGGTTTTTTGCTAGACAATCCTGAGCACCCCTTAAGATATATAGTGATAAATTTTAAATGAGAACAATAAGTTGGATGTTTTTCTCCAGTCACATTCAGCTGATTGGGTGCAGGTAGTAAATGGATAGAAATTTAAATTTTAAAAGATGGACATTTTACGGGGTAAGTACAATTGATGCAGAGAAAAGCAGGAGAGTTAGGTGGTCTTCTGCTTCAGCTCCTCTCAGCTAATCATCTCAGCCTGTCACCCAGGCTGCTACTTCCTGCTACTCTTGCAGCTCCCTGCATGTATAAACACACACACACACACATCAGATAAACATAGATTTTACGGTCAACACAATACCATAAATTCACTGCACACTTGCCCTTGCTGTGTAAAAGCCTCTCAAAATCTTCTTTCAGATGTTCTTTTCCTTCTTTAAACATTTTTATGGATGCATAATAGTTATACATATTTATGGGGTACATGTAATATTTTATACAAGCAAACAATGATCAAATCTGGGCAATTGGGGTGTCCATCACCTCAAACATGTATTGTTTCTTTGTATTGGGAACATTCTAAATCTACTCTTCTAGTTATTTTGAAATACAGAATAAATCACTGTTCATTGCAGTCACATATATAGTGTATATATCACATTTGTTTTATCCATCATCTGATGATAGACACTAATTTTGATTCTATATCTTGTCTATTCTGAATAGTGCTGCAGTAAATGTGGAAGTGAAGATATTGCTTAGACATACAGATTTCCTTTCTTCTGTATATATACCCAGTAGTGGGATTGCTGGATCATACGGTAGTTCTATTTTTAGTTTTTTGAAGAATCTCCATGCTATTTTCCATAGTAGCTATACAAATTTATATCCCCACCAAAAATATGCAAACATTCCCTTTTCTCTACATCATTGCCAAAATTCATTATTGTCTGTTTTGTTTTTATAATAGCCAGTTTGACTAGAGTGAGATGATATCTCATTGTGGATTTGATTTGCATTTCACTGATGATTAGTGTTGCTGAGCTTTTTTTCACATACCTGTTGGCCATTTATATGTCTTCTTTTGAGAAACGTCTATTCAAATCTTTGCCCATTTTTTAAATCAGATTATTTTTCTTTTTGCTATTGATTTGCTTGAGTTTCTTATTTATTCTGATTATTAAGCCCTTGTCAATTAAAGAGTTTGAAAATATTTTCTCCTATTCTGTAGGCTATCTCTTCTCTTTGTTGATTATTTCTCCTGAAGTTTTTAAATCATTTTTAAGTTGAAGTCTCATGAAGGAGACAAAGACACAGCATCTGGCTGACAAATCAAAACAGCTCTTGATCAGTCCCTGGAAATCCTGGAAACCAGGTAACAGATATGATTGCAAGCATACCGACAACTTGCTGTTTTATAGTTTATGATGCAAAAATCATGACCAAACCCTACAATTACTGATAAGAATAGAAACATTAGTGAATCCACTTTGGTAGGATGTATAGGAATATAGAAATAAGTATGTTTTGATGGAAGAATATAATTATGAATTTTTTGTTCTTAGGTATGGGATCTCACTGTCAACTAGGATAGAATGCAGTGGTGTGATCATAGCTCACTTCAGCCTTGAACTCCTTGGCTCAAGCAATCCTCCTGCCTCAGCCTCCCAATTAGCTGGGACTACAGGCACATGCCACCACACTCAGATAATTTTTCTTACTTTTTTTTTTTTGTAAAGGTGAGGTGTAGCTATATTACCCAGGCTGGTCTCAAACTCCTGGTCTCAGGCAGTTATCCTGCCTTGGCCTCCCAAAGTACTGAGATTACAAGTGTGAGCCACAACACTCAGCCAAATTATGAATTTTAATATTAATTCTACACCCTATTCCCAAGAATTCCACTGTTAAGCTTGATCATGTTTAGTAAAGAGGTTAATAAGAAAATATTTGGCTTAGACCTAACATATGTAGATGTTGGTGGTGATCCCTCTTGTAGTATAAAATTATAAGGAAAAATAAGTGCATATTATGACTACTAGATAAACCTCATTGAGATGTTTCATAGATATTCAGACTCATAAACAAGTATGAATAAGGATATTTACTCTCCTCCCATTACTGATGTCTATTATAGTATTCTAATATGACCCTAAATGTAGTTGAATATTTGCTCCAAAGTTATATGGCAATATATAATTTAGAGTTGATAGAAAGAGCTAGAAGAGCTATATACCACAACTATGTATGAAAAATGAAAAGAAAGACACTAATACATCATGTGTGATATAAACACAGTTTGAGCACTCTACATAGTTGCCAATATTGCAATATTACTCTTAAAGTGTCTTTCTAATTTGTTTTTCACTTATTAGATCATTCATGATCATAATGTTTTACTTAGTTTATTTGAGAAAAAAGAGAAATATTTCCCGTGAATATTTTAGCATTACTAGAAAAACAAATTAACAATATACTCTTTCAAGTGCCTGTTTACTGGTATTTATTTACACAAGTAGGAAAATAAAAGTGAGCCATATCTAACAAATGCATTTGTTGAAATATTTCCTCATTTATATTCTTCTCTTTGTAAACTTGTTTCTCCCTAGCTGTCATTGGGATCTCAAGAAAGGAGACAGGGTGGATACAATTACAGAAAGGAGACATTGATTTAAGAGAATTGCTGGGAGACAGGAAGAGGATGGAGAGATGCCCCTTGAGGCCACAAGAGATGCTAAGAAGAGAAGAAATGAAGATGATGAGAGGTTGACTCATGTCCTCATTTTTCCTTTTTTGGAAAAATCCTACTGGGAATGGTGGATCTTGAGAAAAAGAGAAGGGGAAGATAGTGACATGTTGATCATGGGAAGGCTGCAAATCTCTAGAGCAGGAGTTAGCAAATGTCTGTAAAGGAACAGATAAATATTTTGGTCTTTGTGGCCCATATGGTCTCTGTTGCAGCTACTCACCTCTGCCCTTGTAGCATCAAAGTAGCCGTATATAACACACAAATGAATGTGTGTCTGTGTCCCAGTAAAACTTTTTATGACATCAAGTGGCAGGTGGATTTAACCTACAGGCTGTATTTTGCATACCCCTGCTCTAAGGAAAGCCTCTATGTGGCCATGTTCAACGTAGCATGTCATGAATTGTATAATGTTGGCAGTGGGAAGTGATTAGAGAGGGATCCTAAGGTTGCCACCTCCCCTGAGTCCCCTCCAATTATAGGGACTGTGGAGAGATGTCATTAGTTTTCTTATACCCTTATAGATACAGTAGACCATCAGAAGCTTAAATGATTAGGATAAAGATAATTCTATATATAGGCATTTTATGACTAGTGTCAAAAGACAGGAACCATGTACTCCAATAGTAGATGGAGTCCAATGCCCAAACATCTACTGATGCACCACAGCAGTCACTAATTCAGAGAACACACAAAACTAGTCATTCTTCAGCAGAGACCAGAGAGAATCACATTATTCCAAAGATACTGTCTCCTGACACCACCATGAGGTCACATAAAAGCCACGTCATATTACCAGGAGGCATCTTGGCAAACAGCTTAGGCAGAAGAAATTTTGAAAAATTAAATTGTCCTAAAGAGAATGTTACAGAGTTACCTAAATAAACTGTTTAAACTGCTGAATTTAAAACAGTTTACTGTATTATAAATTAATTCAGGGAGCTATAGGTAAGAGTCCATGAGGACTCTGTTTTATCCTACAGTGTCAAGACACTGTGAGGGAGATCACATAAATTAAATTGTAGGAATTAAAGAAACTCTTTTATTTGAACAGATAAATATTAAAAACAAATATTTAACCCTATTACACATGATTTCACATGGAATATTTCTTATTCCTAGAAAACTTATTTTGTGAAGAAAAGATACTAGGCCAATGCCTATCCTCAATTCTGTACCCTTGGTCAGGCATGGTGGCTCACGCCTATAATCCTAGCACTCTGGGAGGCCGAGGCGGGTGGATCATTTGAGCTCAGGAGTTTTAAGACTAGCCTGAGCAAGAGCGAGACCCCATGTCTACTAAAAAAAAAAATGGAAAGAAATTAGCTGGACAACTAAAAATATATAGAAAATATTAGCTGGGCATGGTGGCGCATGCCTGTAGTCCCAGCTGCTGAGGAGGCTGAGGCAGGAGGATCTATTGAGCCCAGGAGTTTTAGGTTGCTGTGAGCTAGGCTGACGCCACGGCACTCTAGCCCAGGCAACAGAGCAAAACTCTGCCTCAAAAAAAAAAATCTGTACCCTTCCTATACATCAAGATAAAAAAAAAAAAATCCCAGTGCAATTTTTCACTTTTGTATCACAGATTAATTCATGGCTTAGATTCTAATAGGAAGAGAAATCCTGAACAAATAATGCAGTAATGCAGCGCCACAGGAAAAAAAGAAAAGAAAAAAAAATACTCAAATAGCTTGTTTTATTTGTAAGGTTAGAAATTGGCTTCACCTTCTTTTAATATTATCTTGTCCACTTTCAAATTTCAAATGACAAAATGCCAACCTGGGAATACTAGAAATGGCCAAAAGAGTTTTTTAAGCATGTAAAAGCTAAGTGATATGTTATACTGAGATAGAAAGTTTGATGTGGTCAAAGTAGCTTTTCCATCCTCAGCAGGCTCGTCCTTGTTTTAGATTAAGAACTCCTGATGGCAATCCCATGTCATCTTTGTACCGTACTAGTAGTGGTATTCAAGAAAACACAAAGCTGATCCATATCATTCTAAAGACAACCTTTCTCTGTTTATTGAAGTCACATACCAGTTTATATAATATTATAACTGAAAATAGAAATTAAGCTCTATTTTCCCAGACGACTTTTGCCAAATATCATTGACAGATAAGCTCAAGAGTTTGGCATCATGGCAGTACTTTATAGCAAAAAAAAAAATTGTTGTGACTTTTCATTAATTCTAAAGCTTTTCTATTAGAATACTACTTTAAAATTCATGATGTCAAGGACATTTTTGGAAACCTGATGTCCTATTATTTTGTGGCTACAATAAAGCTTTTCCAAAAGCCCCTGCTATTTATTTATTTAATTTTTTGCCACATTAAGAGAAAACTCATTCCTGAAAGCAGATTCTGACTCAGTTTCTCTAAGCCATTAGAATATTGTGAAAAATGAAAAGAACAGATCCCTGAAGTTACATGTAAATGATAGTATGTGAAAAAGCAGGGCTAAATAATCAAAAAGTAGCAAATTGGGTATTAATAGTGAATGTCACAATTGATTATATAAATACACATCTTTCTTTCTGATAAATTTACTTCAATTGAAGGTTGGGTCAGAGGTATGTAAGGACCCAGGTTCTGATCTATGGATACTTTTAACAAATTCATTAAATTTCACCATTGAAAAAAAGAATAATGACTGTATTTAAGAGCTCCTTTTATTTAAGGACTAATTAATTAAAAATAAAAGAGTACTTTTAATTGAGATCTTCATTTCCTAATATTTATTCCTTTTAACTACCTAATTTTGTAGAATAATGTGTCTAATCATGAGAAAAGAAAGGTAATTCATCAGAACTTTTTTTCTTAAGTTTTGAATTTGAAATTTTCAAGTAAACTTTTTCCAGGGATAAGAAAAAACAAGTCAATGTATTTGTACTCTCTATAGTTTATCTTTCTCCAAGGAAGTAACCAGATCTTTAATATCTCCTTGATAAGAGAGTTTTTCAAGGAAGGAAAACAAAATCTTGAAGTTAAATCTTTTCTCTGTTTTTTTTTTCCCAGAAATCAGTATAATCAAGAGATTATCTTAAGTGTGATGAGAAGGTAAAGAAAGAGCCAAATCTTCCAGAGGATTTTGATCCTTGATATTGCAAAATACCTACTTTTGAAAAGTAGGCATTTTTCAAAATCACCCAGCTCTTCAGATTTTCTGGCAATAATAACTCAAAAGAATGGATTGAGAGGTGGGGAATGAGTCAACAGTAGATTAGAAAAACATAAAGAGGCATTCTGCAGAAAAATTAGCATTCACATTTCTATTCTGAATTCCCTGACAATGAGAATGTTGGACTATATCTTTGATACCACTATAACTTAATTTCTGACTTATTTTTTTAATGAGAAGTGAAAGTTATAAAAGGTACCTAGTGATTAAAATAGCTATATTTCATATTGTTTAGTTTATTTACTAGAAAACAAAAGTCAAATTTTTTTTTTCAAATAAACCAGATGATTTCCAATTGTTTTCTATTTACCCAGTGTTTCCATTAGTATACAGTAAATTTTATGGTGTATGCTATTATCTGTAAGTACTGAAACTCATGTCCTGGACTATCCTTAGTTATAGAGCTCTTGAAAACATTTACTGGATCCAAGACACCTGGAAGACATCTTTTGAATAACAGACAGTAATTTAACTTGTTCAAATTTCTATTTCTTCATCTATTAAATCCACCCCAAAAGGTTGTACAGACTAAAGTAGTTAGCATACGTGTAGATACTTGAATTGGCTCCAGGCAAAAACAGGTTCTGAACACATCTAACCTTTATTGATTCAAGTACCCACTATAATGTAGGTGATTTGGATACATGCAAGGATATATATGGCACGTTCCATACCCTAAATTTATGGTGCACATTCATGACGAGGTTAGTAGAAGAACTTGAGGCATGATCCAATAAACTTTTTACATACTAGCATTCTGTCCCTGACAATCGTTTTAGAGAGGTCCCTTATATACTTCCTGCCTAAGCCATGGGGAACCTTTCTACCAGGAACCCAAAACTATTATAGCACTGACTAGTCAGCAATATAAGCATCTTCTACGGTATATTAAGACTCTATCTGGACTAGAGTTCTGTATAAGTCACCATGGCTCCAGTTCTACCATGTTTCTCTTTCCAACCCGTGATGCGCCACCATCATTGCAGTCATGACCTTGCTTTACTGCTTAGGGCAAAATTACTAACAGGTTATATATAAGCCATGTAGAAAATAGCAACCTCATAATAAATATGCCATAGAGCAAAATGATTGAAAGAAAATATCCTACTGTAGAAACCAAGTGGTTAGGTGACCCATTTACTAGATTAGTGTGACAAAGAATTGTTATGATTTATTTAAGGCAAGAATTCCACATATACTTTAAAAGAATGGGCAATGCAATAAAAGAAATGTGTGTATTCTGCTAGCACTGTGAGGACATCTTGACATTTCTTTTCATTTTCTGACAAGTTTTTTACAAGTTTCTCTCTAATGTTCCATAAATCAGTAGCTAAGTATATAAAATTTGTTTCTATATCTCTGCAAAATCACAGAAAACATTCTTTAGGTAATTAACTTCAAATTTTTCAAAGTCTGTATATTTTAAATGTTAGAGTGACTTTTAAGCAATCAATCTACTGACACTTCCAGCCTGCCACATACATGGGCCAAACATGATCAAAGAATCCCTTAGGGATGCAGCGAGTATGGTGACTGTCTGTGGGTAAGCTCCCTGGGAAGGGCTTGGGGATATGGCTGGGCATTGACGGTATCTCGGTATGGTAAGGAAGGATAGAGAGTCAAAAAGATTTAAGATTGTTTGAATCTGTGTGATTCAGAGGCCACTGATAAAATAAGTACAGCTGATGGGACTAAGACCACTGGGACTTAGGGATGCTATGTCTGAGGCTGTGAGAGGATAGGAGGTGAAGGAATTGCCTAACAGAAGCCTAAAATAAGGGCAGATGTTACCTGCCTAGCGGGGGACATATATCAGCGATCTGGGAGTACAGCAAAGCATGCTCCAACCTCAGAGCCTAAGGGCTCTCATGCCTGAAAAGCCACGGAGTGGCCTGACATGAAAACTTCTCATGGCTGTAAAGGTAGATTGCAATATGTCAGCCTGGGAGAAGGGCCTTAAGGCTTCCATTGTTAGAACACTGGGCCAAATTCCTTTTCTCCCTTTCTCTCAACAATGCCTCCATTAATGTAAAACCAGTGTCCCAGTGGAAAGCATGTAGTTTCTTTGTTCCTTGATCAAATAGGTCACAGCTACTGAAGTTAAAGATTGATATCCATGTACATAGCTTGAGCTTGGGATAAAATTAGTTAGTTTACCTTGGGACAGGTTGTACCTTCTGAAGAATTATGTGTTTTTCACTTCTAGAAAAGAGAAGGCGATTAGCTAGAACACCTTGTGATTTTGGAGAGAGCCCCGAAAACTTTGATCATTGTATCCTGTGATTTTTTTCACATGAGACCATTGTATTTTGCAGCATGACAAAGAGAATAAAAAGCAAGTGCTGGGTTTCAGTCACTGCCACCTTGGCACTGGAGTGCTGGTGGTCTCCTGATTTCCCCGCTCTCTTAAATATTATTTCTGTGTCTGTGTCTGTGTCTGCGTTTCTTTCATCTCTTGCAACACAGTCTGCCCAGAGGCCCTATCTTTATTGGAGATGTCGTGAACCCCCAATATACAGTCACAAAGAAGAGTAGTGTGTAGACTAGATCTATTTTTAGTAGCACTGGGTAAGTGATGCTAGTGGGACAATCATAAATATGTGTCTGAAACTCTTACATAGCCTGAACAAGAAGGCTGAGGTTGGGAACAGTAGAAAAGTTGATGTCTAGGAGGCAAGATGAGGACCCCAAAAAGGAAGAAGCATAAGGGTAGGAGAGGCACATATTAATGAGCTGCTATTTTTACTGCCATTGAGCTAACAGCATGATTCTAGTTTAGTAACATTAGAATTTCTATCCAAGATGATTTGTCTGAACATTAATTTGTAGATGTACCAAAGTTTATGAAATATTTGGTTTCAGGATATTAAGTTTCACCGCCACTGATTTAAAAGTAGCTATGAGATGGAATATACAGATTAATATTTACAAAAGTAGACATCATGTCCTAATACTCAGTTTTCTAACACTGCTAAATAAATTCTTCTTTAACTTTCAGAAACATTATTCTCAGTAGAATCCTAGCATAAATGTCAAAAACTCAAAACCAGGTTTTATTTCAGTTAAATGAGGTTTTAGTCACTTGGAATTAAGTAAAATAAAGCCTACTTTTAAAACCACCTTAAATACTGCAAGTTTAATCACTAAGAATTAAGTAAAAGGTGGGACGCTATTAATGCCTATGTGAAAAAAGAAAAAAGATCTCAAGCAACCTAAATATATACCTCAAGGAACTAGAAAAAGAACAAACTAAGCCCAAACTTAGCAGAAGGAGAGAAATAATAAATACTAGAGCACAAATAAATCAAATAGAGAATAGAAAAAAACAATAAAAAGTCAACAAAACTGAGTTAATTTTTTGAAAAGATAAATATTAATAAAATGAACATAACTTAAGCTAGACTAAGGGGAAAAAGATGCAATAAGTAAAATTAGAAATAAAAGAGGAGACATTACAATAGATGCCTCAGAAATAAGTATCATCAGAGACCAGTATGAACAAATATACACCGACAAATTAGATAAGCTAGAAAAAAAACCAGATAAATTCCTAGAAACATACAATCTACCAAAATTGAATCCAGAAGAAAAAGAAAGCCTGAGCACACCAGTAACAAAAAAAAAAAAGAGATTAAATCAGTGATTAAAATATCTCCTAACAAATAAAAACTCAGTAGCAAATGGTTTTACCACTAAATTATACCAAACATTGAAAGAAGAATTAATACCAATCCTTCTTAAACTCTTCCAAAAAATAGAAGAAAACAGACACTTCAAAATTCATTTCATGGGGCTAGCACCAATCTGATAGCAAAACCAGGCAAAAGCAAATCAAGAAAAGAAAGTTAAAGTCCACTATCCCTGATGAACATAGATTCAAAAATCCTTAATAAATGATAACAAATCAAATTCAACAGCACATTAGGAGGATCATACACCGTGACCAAGTGGAATCTCTTCCTGGGATGCAAGAATGGTTTAGCATATGCAAATCAAGCAATACACCACATTAACCAAATAAAAGAAAAAAAAATAACCACACAACGATTTCAGCAGATGCAGAAAAGGCATTTGACAAAACTTAACATTCATTCACTATTAAAACCCTTAACAAAACAGATATAGAAGGACCTTACCTCAACACAGCAAAGGTCATATATGAGAAGTCCATAGCTAGCATAATTAATGGGGAAAAACTGAAAGCTTTCCCTCTAAGATGGATACTAGACAAGTATGCCCACTCGTACCACTTCTGTTCGACATAGTACTAGAAGTCCTAAGCATATCAATTAGATCGGAAAAAGAAATAAAATGTATTCATATCAGCAAAGAAGTAAAATTATCTTTGTTTACAGTTGACATAATAATATATGTAGAAAACCCTAAAGACTCAACAAAAAGTATGTTAGAACTAATAAATTCAGCAAGTTCCAGGATACAAAATCAACATAAAAATTCAGTAATGTTTCAATACATGAACAACAAACTAATGAAATTAAGGAAACAATCCTATTCATTAGAGCAACAAAAAGAATAAAATACTTAGGAATAAACTTAACCAAAGATGTAGAAGACTTATAAACTGAAAATTATAAAACTTTGATGAAAGAAATTAAAGAAGACATGTACGAATAGAAAAGTATCCAGTGTTCACAGATTAGAGTCAGTATTACCAAAATGTCCACACAATCCAAAATGATCTACAGATTCAACGAAATTACTATCAAAACCCCAATGTCATTCTTTACAGAAATAGCAAAAACAATTCTAAAATTCATATGAAATCACAACAGACCATGAACAGTCAAAGAAATCCTAAATAAGAAGAACAAAGCTGTAGGCATCATACTTTTTGATGTCAAATTATATTACATATCTACAGTAATCAAAACAGTATGGTGGTAAATAAAAACAGATGTATAGATCAATGAAACAGAACGGAGAGCCCAGAAATAAATGCACACATTTATAGTCAATTGACCTTCAACAAGGATGCCAAGAACACACAATGGGAAAAAGAAAGTCTCTTCAGTAAATGGTGCTGGAAAAATTAGATAGCCACAGGCAAAAGAATGAAATTGGAGCCTTATCCCATACTACATACAAAAATCAATTCCAAATGGATTGAGGATTTAAAAGTAAGACTCAGAGCCCTAAAACTATTAGAACAATGCAGGAGAAAAGCATCTGTTGCCCAAAAGACATTGGTTTGGGTAATGAGTTTTTGGATGTAACACTAAAAGCACAGGCATCCGAGAAAAAATAGACAAATGGGATTGCATCAAATTGAAAGCCTTCTGCACAACAAAGGAAACAATTAACAAAATAAAAAGAATATGGAATGGGAGAAAATATTTGCAAGCCATACATCTGATAAATATACATATGCAAAATATATAAGGAACTCACACAACTCCATAGCAAGAAAAAATCCAATTTAAAAATGGGCAAATCTGAATAGATACTGCTCCAAATAAGACATACAATTATACAAATGGCCAACAGATATAGGAAACGGTGCTCAATGTCATTTATCATCAAGGAAATGCAAATCAAAACCACAGTGAGCGATCACCTCACATCTATTAAGGTGGCTACTATCATAAAGAAAAAAGATAAGTATTGGCAATGATGTGGAGAAAAAGGAACCCTTGTGCACTGTTGGTGGGAATGCAAATTGGTACAACTATAGAAAGCAGTATGGAGTTTCCTCAAAAAGTTAAAAATAGAACAACTTTATTATGATCCAGGAATCCCACTTCTATGTATGTATCCAATAGAAATGAAATCAGTATCTCGAGGAGATATCTGCACTCCATGCTCACAATAGCCAGGACATGGAATCAACTTAAGTGTCCATCAATGGGTAAATGGATAAAGAAATTGTGCTATATATAAACGATTGAATCCTATCTAGCCTTTAAAAGAAGGAAATCATGACATTTGTGACAATATGGATGACTCTGAAGGATATTATGCTAACTGAAATAAGCCAGACAGTAAAAGACAAATACTGCATGATCTGTCTCACTTGTATATGGAATCTCAAACAGTCAAACTCACAGAGAGTAGAATGGTGGTTGCCAGGGGCTGGTGGTAGAAGAAAAATGAGAAAATGATGGCTGGAAGTCTGAAGTTTTGGTTATGAAAGATGAATAAGTTCTAGATACCTTATGTAGAGCAATGTGAATATACTTAACAATACTGTATTATACACTTGAAATTTGCTAAGAGAGTAGATCTTAAGTGTTCTCACCACACACATACAAAAAAAGAATCGAAGATTAGGAAAATTTAAAAGCAAGGTATTTTGTTAAAAGCTAATTTATACTCCTAGTCATTGTATTGTTATTACATACCCATAATGATATAGTCATTTGGTCCAAATGACTTTCTTTTGCCTTTGCTTAATAAGAAAGGCTTTTCAATTTTTCCTCATCCATAAAGGGCCCAGAATGACACTGCTACTGCAAAGTTAGCTACTCTTGGGATTGCAAATGTTGCTCTCCTAATCAATGTTGGACTTCAGACCTGAGTGCCTAGCAGTTTTGTGACTAGAGAAAATATGAGGCAATAAAAGCATGCCACAGTGTACTAGCAGGAAGAAAGAGAAAAAAAACTATGAGGTCCTTCTGGGGAGATTCCTCAGGCTTATTAGCTCTCATCATAGTATTTTAGCAGGATAATGAACTGTTTTCCTTTTATTAGTTTAACATTAAAGCTTTAGATATCCAGATATTAAATGAACCCAGTGATGATTTTAGTAGATTATTTCCCATTGTTTTAGCCTTTTAGTTTCAGGCTGCTTATCAGTGATGGAGAAATAATGATGATTTTCTTCAGAGTGCTTTACTGTAACTTACCCACAGATTTTTGATTAACAAAGAACATAACTCTTAAGGCACACATTCAGGGAAAGTTTATCCCAATGAACACATCACGGAACTTACCCGTCTGACCAATTCCTGATTGTTTCTATGACATACGCTGCCAATATTTAGTTTTCAATCAAATACTCTTGAGATTGTGCTTCTGAGCATAAACAGAAAATGTTCTTTTCCCACATATTTCTATTACTGTGGTCAAGAAAACTTTTTTAAAACTCAAGAGTTTACTCTTTCTGAGAGGAAAAAATATATAAAAAGAGGTGGGAGGTATGTGTACAAAAAGTAGGAGTTAATAATACTTAGCCATTATTTAGCAAATTTATCTTTAAAAACTTCTCTATAAATACTAGAAAGCACTGAGTTTGTGTCTATACAAGATGGAAAAAACTTGGCAATGAATCAAAAGACTTTTGGCATTCCCTTGACTGACTCAGTTCTTCCCTTTGCAGCTGATTATTCTGGCATCTTGTAGAGTATAAACATAGTTCCTTTTCCAAATTTCCAGACAAATCGCAAGTCTCACAAACTGGCACTTTGGACAAAGTCCTCAAACTGTGTGTTTCACTTTGGCATCCATCAATTTTGGGGCATCCTTTTCATGTACACAGGAGAGGTAGAGTGAAAGAGGATATGCTCCAAAAGGGATATCAAAGTTTGGGAAATCATAACTGAATGTAAATTTTAGACATTCCATTAAACAATTCACTAAACGCTTTGTAAGTCAATGTTTTTTCCCTGAAAATAATTGGTTTTCCTCTATTAAAAGGTTTTTAACTTTAATCTTAATCTAAATAAAATATTCAAAGCATTTTGAAATGTTAACTAGTTCTGGAAGCTTAACAAAAACAAGAGTTTCTGCTAACACCTACTTCTTCACTCTACTACCTTACACAAACACTGTCCTACGGAGCAAAGGAACCATTTTCATGTTTATTTGTTTCTTCTTACTTATTCACTTCTTTATTATTAAATAATATATTTATGTCAGACCTTTGTTCATCAATTCTAGCTATTATCTACTGACTTCGCATTGTGGTAATATTATATCTCTTACAATCTATCTTGTCTTCACTTATCCATCCACTATAATACAGTCTTTTGTCCAATCTCTATTCATTCATATATTGTTTGTATTATCACGTTTCTAAGCCAATTGTTCTGTTACAATTATGTTTCTTTTCCAGTCAACCTTTGTGATGCTGTTTTTATGGCAATTATTTTTTTATTTGCATGTGACTTATTTTTGAACTGTGAACTAAAAACGAAATCCTAAGCCCTCTGCTAACTGAATGGACCCCTCTCAGCCAACAGGACCCCAGAAACACCCTAAAACTGAATGTCCAGCCATGACAGGATAGGAGAGATAAAGCACAATTACAAATGTGCATGATTTCCCTTTTTCATAAATATTCATGACTCCTCCTATGGCTTGTTGAATATGTATGTTTGACCACCCAGTCAGTATAAAATCTTGTTCCTTTTGTCTGGCCTTGGAAGCACGCGTGCCTGGCTTCTAGCCAGGGCTCTGCTTTCCAGCCTGGTGGAATGGCTGTCCACCAGGCTGCTACCCTTCATAAGAAAAAAGTTCTCCTTTTTCCAAAGTATGAACCATGTTAATTTTTTTTTAGTTAACAAAATGTTAACCACAAAGGGGCCCAGGGAGACCCCCAGGTTTTCTGTAGTGTGATCTGAGGTCAATGCATCAATATCTGCACTAGCCCATTGATAGCTCACCGTCTCCCTGTCCTCGCTGGGAGAAGCTCCGGTAAGCACCCCTGGATCCAAGATCTCTCACTTTTAGGATGAATATCTCAGAGACTTTATTTCTCTCCACCTCTTCCTTTCATTTCTCCCCAGTTCTGGTTCCCTCCATTCTGGACCCCAGAGGGAATGTTTTTGTAGGTCCCAGGTTTGTGAGGATGCTCACATTTTGGGGAGTGGGGTGGCATGCTCTCATAGAGGTAAGTGCAGCTATAAAAACCTTAGCTCTAAGGAAATGTTCTCTGATCCACCACCATCAGAGACACTAGTGACTAATATGCTTAAAAAACCATTAAAAATTCTTGTAAATGTTTGAAATCTAATCTGAAATGGTTTAAAGCTTTGCCAGCCACAATAAAATCTTAGGAGACCTCTACTTTATCTGTACACTCAGTTAAAGATGCTATCAAATCTTCCAAAATGATGAAGATAATGCTATAATTGGTGTTTCAAGTTTTCCAAATAGGATCACAAATCTCTCATAGCCTCCCTTAATGATTTAAAGTTAAAAGAGACTCCAAAAAATGGTACATGTGAAATACTTAGAACCAACTTTTTCCTTTTCTTACCTCTCTTTCCATCTTTGCTCCTAAACAATTGTTTTTTCTTCCTAATTAGTTTTTTAAAATTTGCTCAAAATATTGACGTTTCTTTTTTTCTTCTATTTTAAAAGCTTCTACAATACCAGCTCCTGAAAATGGGATACGGGTGTCTAACTAAACTGATTTATTCAGAACTAAAAATTTGGCTAAAAATTTGACAGAACTAAAAAATTGACTATAGAAGGTATAGGATTGTTAGGGTGTAGTAGGTGCTCATGATGAGGGTGGGGAAAAATTTCTCACACAGAGATTAGGATATAAAAGTAAGAAAAGTTTATTTTATCTTCTTAGGAGAAAAGGAATGAGAGAGTGGAAGAGAGAGGAAAGAGAGGGAGAGCAGGGAGACAGCATGACATCCCAAAGAAAGAGAAGGGGCGTGCCAGCACTGAGGCCAAGTGGCTTGCTGATTTTATGGGGACACAGGGAAAGGAAAAATATAGTGATTGTTGCCAACTGATCACAGATGTGGCTGTGAAGTAATTAGCAGGAGGCAGTTGAAAGACATCAGGTTGTCCGTTTTCCTGTTTTTTCTACTTCTGGAGACTTATCTGAAATGTAGTCAGGCGTATCGCTGGGGATGTGATCTTGCCCTGGAGATACGGTTTTGGTCAGGAAACTGAAGCCTGGAATTTGCACACACACATACACCACTACCACCACCACCCCACCAGCCCACCCCACCCACGCAGGACTCCTCAGGAACTCCTTGAGGTTATAAAACAAATTCTAACAGGCAGTGAGCCGGTGAATCTAAAGAGAAAGATTTACATTTCCTTTCTGTCTAGCTCTTTTCAGATGTTGTGAAAACGGAACCCCACAGAGTGCCTGTCAGCTAGGGAGAGAAAGAGCTGAGAGCTCATTTTTCTGTTATTTAGCTAGCAAGACTGACAGTTCAGGAATGATATGTTTAAATTTGGTGGGGGGGGGGTGGTTTCCTCTCTTTTGTCTGTCTCTAACAACCTCTGACCCAAATTTCTCCAAAACTTATCAGTTTGGCTTTTAATATGTAAACCATTTTAGCTTCAAAATGGACTAAGGAAATTAGAAATGTTTTGTCTCAAGATATATTTCTTTAACGTATATTAAATGACTTCTGCAAAACTGACTTTTACGAGAAAAAATAATATATACAGCTGGGACTATCCTTTCTTGATCTAAAAAAAATTAAGAGCCTCCACCTTTAAAAGTTTGAAAAGAAACATTTTCCATCATTTCCTCTGAGAACTATTACTCGAAGCCTCATTTACATAAAAAGATCACTTTTTGCTAACTAGTCAAGCCTTTTCCTCTCTCTCTCCCCCCAAACCTGATTTTCTGCTTTTCAAGCCATAGACAACCTAAATTTCCAGTCTTCTTCCATCTATGAGAGGTGCATGAGGCTTTTTATGTGTAAAGCGTTCAGGCACATGAAAAACACAAGTGTTTTTTTTTCACTTGTTCCATTCTCAATAACATAATTTCAATCCAGCTGTCCTTTAGATTGGATCAGGCTCAGGCTGATGGCTAAACATTTTCTCCTGAACCTGTCCATCAGGCAGGCCAGATACTATCTCTGCTAAACATTTTAATGTCATAAAACTACTGTATCTTGTCAAACTCTGTAAAATAATTTAAGGAGGTTTATTCTGAGCCAAATTTGAGGACCATGGCCTGGAGCCATGCTCAAGAAGTCTTGAGCAAGTGGACTCTCTGTGGTTGGGTTATAGTTTGGTTTTGGGGAGACAGGAATTACAGGTAAAGTCATAAATCAATACATAGAAAGCATACATTGGTTTGGTCGCCAAAAGTGGGACATCTCAAAGCAGGGGCTTACAAGTTATAGGTGGGTTTAGGGATTTTTTTAGTTGACAATTGGCTGAAAGAGTTAGGCTTTGTCCAAAAACCAGGAATCAGAGTGTTAGGTAGATGGTGAAGGCTTCCGGTTCTCCTAGGGACGAAAGTGGGTGCTATTGCCCACATCTTGGGCCTACCCAACCCTAATTCTCTATACTTGGGGAGGAGGGAATACCCTGTGAATCTGCCTATCAGAACTTGGTGCACTAGCTGCAAAAGAATGCAGAGGACTCTAGCCCACCACTGAGCAGCATAGGTACCATAGAGTCTGGACCATGACCTAGAATTCACATGCATAATTAAGGTTCAGGTCATGTGACTTCCAACTATCCAATCAAAGTGGTTCTATGGTGATATTTGAACCATGGAGAGGTCTTTATTTGGGCACCGTAAAACAAGACCCTGACCATAACCAAACTCTATTTTCCTGCTGCTACAAGGGGCCCCATCATCACCTGTGGCATATGTACCATGCTCTGTAAACCTATATCTTGCTCTTGTTCTATAATCCAATCTTTGTCTCCTCAATAAACCTCATTTTCGTGCTTGCCTAACTTTGGCTTGTCTGGTCATTCTTCCGCTATGCCCGCGCCCAAGACCCCACAGTTTCAGACTGAAATCTGACAAGAGGAAAGGAATGCTTGAGTTAAGATAAGGGTCTTCTATCCTCATGTGATGCTATTAATAAACCAGAAGCTGATCAGGAAATAAAACACATCATAAAAACCTGTTTACTGAGATGCTATCATTTGTAGGCATAACTCACCAGGCCCTATTAGAAAGGAATTCTGGGGGGGTGGGGAGGGCTGCGGCAGCAAAGAAAACCATCAGGGTTCAGTTCTCATTCTGTAAATATTTTTAATATTTGCTGGATATGACTTTAAATTTATATTTTTAGTTTTGAGACTTTAGATTCTGGTATCTGGATAGGTAGCCATGATGAAGCCTGGGTCTTAGTACCTAGACCAACAGCTACAAGACAACCAGCCTAATATGGCCACTGCCTTCCTTCCCCAGCTTTGCCTCCTGGCTGTCTAGGAGAGGTTGATCCTCCAGGAATCTTGCCTTCTGTCCTTAACAATACACCTGATATATAAGTTGGGGACACAGACAAGCCCTACCCTTTGTAGCCATCTTAGATGCTACATAGCTACTTAAGAGCTAAGACGACAGGGAAGGATATTAGAGAGGATACCTATGTTATGATTTCAAAATTATTTTCAGTAATTTAAAATCTTAAAGTCATATTATGTTAAAGAAAGTCACAGAATGAGTTACTTATAAGTTAAAATACTAAAATATTAATTATTAACAATAAGTTTGTTTATATTTCAAAATATTTATATGATATAGAAAACTAAAGTTATTAAATGTACTAATAAAAATTGGGAACTGATAAAGATCAAAGTTACTTTAACTTCTTAGATTTTTCATCAAAAATAAGGGTTACCAAGAATCAACATTATAATTAATATATGTAATTAAAGCTGTTAGATATAAGAGAAACGATTCTATATATAAAATATTAAAAATAAATTTTTTTCCAAAAAGTAAAATATTTTGTTTTTTAAAATCATTATCACTTTGGGTAATAAATGACTATTTTATAGTAACCTATGATCTTGTTTTATGACAAAAAATGTTTTAAACCTTTGATATTTGACAAACTTTCCAAAATCAAAATTTCTAAATTGTCTTTTTGACCTCAAACAAGTTTTCTAAATACTAGGGCCACTGAAAATCTAAGAGAAAAACACATTTGGCTTATTTGATGTGTTAAAACTATACAGAAAGCATTGTCAAATATGAAATAGTATTTAACTTTCTTTGGATTATATTTATATAAATATGTTATTAATATATGCTCCAAAATTGTATGATATTCCTAAAATTCTGATATGTTCTGAATAATATAGTTATATTATTTTATGCCACAAAATAACTAAATTTTCTTTGTCAATTGTCTTTATAATCATGACTATTCTAAGACTTTTTGTCATCCATAGACAATTATTATTTTACTTTAATTCTTCTAAAAAAGAGAGGGGGTGTTCTACTAACTTTAGAAATCATGCAGTTTAGACTGAATCCTGAATTCTTTCCTGGCTACGAGTCTCCAAATAATGTTTTCAAAGTCTTCTTCCATTTTTTTTGACTTGGACTCGATGAAATTGCCACCATCTTTTTCCTGAGGTCCTACAAAGGACACCTTGTGACATACAAACTCCAAGATAAATTGTTCCAAATATTAACATTTGTTTTTCTACATGAAAGCTACTTCCACTTTAACTGCAGATGTTTTGAGTTTAACATATAGACACCTCAGCTAGATGCCCTCCAGACTCTAAAGAAACTGGCTTATTTTAATAAAAACTGTTATAGTACATGAGTGGATTAATAAAATGTGGTAGATGTATTCTGTGAAGTACTACTCAACCCCTAATACGATGGTGATATAGCACCACTTGTATTGTCCTGGATAGAGCTGGAACCCATTCTACTAAGTGAAGTATCACAAGAATGGAAAAACAAGCACTCTCTGTCAAATTGGTATTAACTGATCAACACATATGTGTACATATAGTAGTAACATTTATTGGGTGTCAGGCAGGTCGAAAGGTGTCGAGAGGGGGAGGAGGAGATGGGTATATTGATTCACACCTAATGGGTGTGGGGCGTGCAGTCTGGGGGATGGACATGCATGTAGTTCTGACTCAGGTAGGGCAAATGTAGGGAAATATGATTGAAGAATTAATGAAATGTGGCTCTCAAGATCATTATGTTATTGTGTCGCCCAATATTGCCATATTAAAGACAGAAACAGGAGTTTGCAGGGTTTTGCCCTGAAAGAATGCGTGAACTCAATGGTTCACTTATCAGAGGCTGTTATCATGGGAGAGCTCTCAAATCTCCGGTAGGGAAGCAATCCAAGGGACTCCCTGGTTATCTCACTGCGGGCTTTCCTGTGCCTTGAAAAGGATGGCAAGGTAAATATCTAGTCCGCAAGATGGGAGCCAGAGACAATGAGTGTACTTTGCTCTGAGACATGCCTCTGTGTTATAAACAACCTGTTTGTAGAAATTCAGGCTTCCTTTTCACTCCTGACTGTCTGTTTACCTTTAAGTCCACAATGACTTCATCAAAGAAATATAGAGTCACTGTACCTCTTTTATTATACTTCCGTTAATTGATGACTACCTCTTAGAACTTAGAAGTTAGCCCCTGAAAGACTTTGTACCTGTTTGTTCACCTAGATAAAGACTTGTTAGTAGCCCTTCGAGAGGACTTTTGATCCTAACCCACTACCTGTGTAATCCTGCTCCCCTAGCAACTGCATTCCCTGATATGCAAATGTGTTACCCTGACAACTAGTAATTGAGATCTGTGATTATAAAAACCTCTGTGAATCTAACCATAGTGCTAGACAGTCACAGGGATCTGACTAGTCGCCTAAGTATCCTGCTGTGATTATTCTGATCTTTTTATATAAAACTATAAACTATACCTTAGCCTCTGTGTATTCTTTTATTCTATCTCCGATCAATTTTCGTATCCTCTGTGGCGACCCTTGTCTTAGAGACCTGGCTCCACGGGGAGGAGTAGCTGACCTCCTCAAGGGCCTGCCGCATCACCCCTTCTCCCTTTGCCTCCTTTCCTCCTCCAGCCCCCACCACCGCACTGAACATCTGACAAGTGGGGTTGTGGTTTGCAAATATCGAGGAAAACAAGCATTCTATTTTTTTCAGGTTGTCCCCATATGCAGCATGTTGTTTTTCCAGTTAAATAAATCAGAGGTGGAGAACAGAGAGTGGACCCAGACATGCCCCATGGGCTGACCTGCGGCAGCATCAACACCCCCTATAGGTATCTGTTGCAGAGGGAGTTGCCCTCCTGTAGCTATGGTGGCACCTGACCAAACTGAATTCCCTGTGGGCAGGGGGAACATCATTCCTGCTGTCCCAGCCCCTGGCCCTGTGTAGGTGGGGACCCTGGTTCAGGGTTACCTTACAGAGGGTAATCAGAATATCATCGTTCTTTCCTTGGGGTTCAGGCAACACAGGGTTTTCATCATCACCAGCCTTTTGGATCATAACCTTGCATCCCTTTTGCATTGGTTTATTTTGCCAAAGTACCATACATCATTGCACATACGAGATCTCATCCCATTTTTCTTCTCTTTTACAGAATAACACTAACTGTAGAATTGTATTATAGTTAAGGGAGCCATTTACTGGCCACTGTTCTCCTGACCCCGGTGAGTATTGTGGCCAACCTGTGTTACAAAGGAAAACTGTTTCCGTGTGTGTGTGGAGGGGGGTATGCCCAAACTTTCCAGTCCTAAGGAGCCCCGTGCGGGACCGGCTGTTACAAATCCTCCCAGTTCCTGATGGGACGACTCCGTGATTTGGAGGGATACCCAATCTCAAGAATGGGCCCAAATCATAATCCCCTCCGCCTGATACGAAGCGCAAAGCGCCTGCGGGAGCGCCCGGTGGTCCCTGCGGTCTGGCAGTTCTCACAGAGAATCCGAAACAGCGGGCAGGGGCTTCGCCAGGCTGCGGAACAGAAAGCAGCCGTCATCGTGTCTCCGAGAGGGAGAATTGTAAAGACAGTGAGCAAAATCCACGGACGCGGTTTCCAAAGTCCTCCCGGCGTCTGGCGGGGCCGGCGGGAGGACCGGCCGTGGGAAGCCCCCGCCCCGACGCCGCCGGGCCGCGCGCGGGCAAACGCGCGGGGGCACGAGGACAGCAGGGGGCGCCGCACCCCGGCGGGGGCGCGCACAGACGCTCCGACCCAGCGTGCTCTTCCGGACAGCCCCTGTTCTCTGTCCGGACGCGAGAAACGTCCCCAGGATCAGACTTGCCTCTTTCCTTTGAGAGGAAAGATGACCCAGACCCACAAAGGGCCGCGCAGCTTCCACACTAGGCTAACACGTCGGGAGAGGGAGGGAAAGGTCCTGCCTGCATGTCCCAGGCCGAGTTTCTAAGCGGGTTGACAACGTCCCGCCGCAGGTGACCCCCTGGCCACAAAGGACCGTGCGGCCTTGGGCGCGAGAGGCTGCGCAAGCGCGGGCAAGCGCCCAAAAGGGCAAGCCTGGGTGAGTCTCGGTTTTGTCCCTCGCCCAGCTCCCAGTGAAGGCCAAGGCACTGGGACAGCATCTGCTGTGGCGGAAAAAGGGTTTTGTTTCACATGGCGCCAGGCGAGGGGATGGGAGTGATGTCTCAAATCCACCTCCCCAAGAATTTGGGGGCTAAGGTTTTCAAAGGTGGTCTGGCAAACAAACGGCTAGGGAATCGGGTCTGCTGATTGGCTGGGGATCAACTCCTAGTGTTGGGAAGCAGAAGTCTTCTCAGTTGGGAGACTTCCTGGGGAGGGGGCTCAAGGCTTGTTGGATCCATCCTCACACATGTCTACGGGTCCGGTTGACGTCAGTGCG
>CAUYRT010038309.1:0-14530 GCA_963574885.1 Lepilemur ruficaudatus
AATTAGGGGTCTCAAAAAGGGGAAGGAAATCCCCTAAAATTGTGGTATGTGAATAGCTGTACAACTTGGTCAATTTACTAATAATCATTGAATTGTACACTTAAAAGGGAGTAAAGACATGATATGTAAAAAAATAAAAAAAATTAAAAAAAAAATAAAAAATAAAATGGAACTTCTGGCAATGAAAAATTTGTTTAAGGAAACATAAAACACATTAGAAAGTTTTGAGAATAGACTAGACCAGGCAGAAGAAAGAATCTCAGTGCTTGAGGACAGCTCTTTCCAATTAATTCATTCAGTCAAAAATAAAGAACAGAGAATTATGATGAATGAACAAAGCCTATAAGAATTATGGGATTACATAAAACAGCCAAATATAAGAATTATAGAACTGCCTGAGGGTGAAGAAGAAAACACATAAGGGCTTGAAAACTCATTTGAGGTAATAATTGAGAAAAACTTCCCAGGTCTTGTTAGAGATTTAGATATCCAAATACAAGAAGCTCAATGAACCCCTGGGAGATTTACTGCAACGAGGCAATCAACAAGACACATAGTCATCAGACTGGCCAAAGTCAACATGAAGATGGAACTCTTGCAAGCCGTAAGGTAAAAACATCAAGTAACTTACAAAGGAAAACCTGTTAGGCTAACTGTAAACTTCTCAGCAGAGACCGTACAAGCTGGAAGGGATTGGAGCCCCATCTCCAGGATTCTTAAATAGAACAAATGCCAGTCTAGAATTTCGTATCCTATATAACTAAGTTTCATATATGAAGGAGAAATAAAGGCTTTTCCAGACAAACACTAAGGCAATTTGTCAAGACCAGACCTGCCCTGCAGGAAATATTTAGAACTGCATTAATCATGAATCAGCACAATAGTCACTACCTGAGTAAAACCACCCAAAAGCTAAAGCTGAGAGCTTGTATAAAACAATAGCACAAGAGGCAAAACAAAGCAACAATGTACTACCCAACAGGATGAACAGAACAGCAACTCATACATCAATTCTATCAAAAACATGAATGGTTTGAATTCCCCACTCAAGCGACATAGGGTGGCTGAATGGATAAAAAAAAAAAAAAAAGATGCAAGGCAAGTATTTGCTCTCTCCAGGAAACACATCTGATCCACAAGGACTGATACAGACTCAAGGTGAAGGGATGGAAAAAAATATTTCATGCAAATGGAAATGAAAAGAAAGCAGGTATACCTATTCTCATATCAGATAAAATTGACTTTAAATCAACAATAATAAAGAAAGAAAAAGAGAGTCATTACATAATGGCAAAGGGAGAAATTCAACAAGAAGACAAAACAACCCTAAATATTTATGTACTTAACACAAGAGTGCCCAGATTTATAAAGCAAACCCTACTAGATCTAAGCAAAGAGATAAAGAGAAATAACATAATTGCTGGAGATTTCACCCCACCGACAAAACTGAGAGATCATACAAGCATAAAATAAATAAACACTGGACTTAAATGGGACTCTACAACAAATGGGCCTAACAGACATGTACAGGACATTTACCCTCTAAATATTGAATATACCTTCTTTTCATCAGCACCTAGAATATTCTCCAAGATGGATTATATTTTAGGCCACAAAACGTGGCTCAATAAATGCAAGAAAATAGATATTATGTCATGTATCTTTCAGACCATAGTAGAATAAAACTAGAAATCAACTCCAAAAGAAACACTCCAGTCTACACAAAGTCATGAAAATTAAACAATCTTCTGCTGAATGATTATTGCATCAACTATGAAATTAAGAGAGAAATTAAAAGATTTCTCAAACTGAATGACAAAGGGGATACAAGCTATCAAAATCTATCAGAGATGTATAGGCAGAGCACAGATTTTTAGGGCAATGTAACTCTTCTGTATGATTCTAGAATGGCAGATACATGTCAATATACATTTGTCCAAATCCACAGAATGTATAACACCAGGAGTGAACTCTAAAGTATGGACTTGGGGTGATTATAGTGTGTTAATGTGTGTTTACCAAGTGTACCACACTGGAGGGAGGTGTTCATAATGGGGGAGGGTATGCATGTGTAGGGGCATGGGTTATATGGGAAATTGCTGTTCCTTTCACTCAGTTTTGCTAAACTGACTGAATCTAAAACTGCTGCAAAAAAAGTCTTAACAAATACTAATGTGATTTGTTCACATAGTTTTGACAAAACTATCTTAGAGTTTGTGCAAAAGATAAGGGACAACAGCAAAATAAATTTGAAAAAAGAAAAAAGGAGTGATTTTTCTCAGAGAGATGAGAAAAAAGATTACTCTAATAATAATAATTAATAATAAAATAATCTTACTGGTATAAATATTAACAAATTGGCCTCTATTAGGAGTTCAAGCTCTCATATTCATCCTAACCCTCTTACTCCACCCTTAGCAAGAACACTGATCCTGATTAGTCACATTCCATTGCATTGACTAGGCCATGTTATTTGGGGTGGAGCATTTAAAATAAATAAAAAGTCATAACCAACATGGGTGTGATCTCTTCTCTATTTTTCTTCCATGCCTGGAGGCAGCTTCTTCTGGAGTTTGTAACACTTCTAACATGACCCACGTAGGATAGGGCTGGAATATACATCTGCCAAATTCCTTTGCTTCTGTTTCCTCTAGTGCTGGCGAGTATGGTTTCCTTTCTGCTCAGTGGTAAGTTCTAAGACCCAGGTTTAGGTATTGGGGTTGGTGAATGCACAGGCCATAGCTGGACGTGGCTTAATCAAGCTCATTATGGGTCTTGGTTTTTTGGTGGAATTTGGAGATAAAGCCCTTGTTAATAGTAAAGAATTACTTTATCTTCCATAATTCTCATGCATCTAGGGAGTGTGTGTCAGAAGGGAAGTGTGGAGAATGGGACCGAAAGCATATTCCTAGATCTCTTGGTTAACAGCATCTCAGTATAATCCATTTCTTACTACTATCTAACTAAAGAGATTAATGGAATAAAATAAATAAAAAGTCCAGAAAGAAATGCAAGTATTCATAAGAATTTAACATATGGCAACATTTGATCAAACTATATTCTTGTGAAAAAAGAGGAGATATGAGAAAGTGCTTGATAAAAAGTGTGAAAAACACTGCATATTCTACACACAGTTTATCCCTAATTCATATTTAGCATAACAAAGGCTCTGAGAATTTCTTTAGTACATAGTAGTAAGTTTAACTTTGTTTATTTCAGTATTTAAGTACTGAAATTTCAAATTCAAAATTGCATTTGGACAGAATTGTGGTTTATTTTGTTTTGTTTTTTCACCTGGTATGTGCTCAAAAAGTGATTTCAGGACTAGTCTACTAATTTTGGAAAAATTGCAGTGGTATACTATTGCAATTAGCGGTGGTAAGTATAGTATTTCTGTGTCCTGAACATCTTCTCATTCTCTAGTTCTCTGTAGCCATTGCTTGCTGTCAATCACGAAGCTCTACTCCTGTACTTCCAAGTACTGGAATGAGCACAGATTCCAGATTGGGCCAAGAGTATTGCTTGATCTTTATCTGCATTCTCTGGATATGGTGATTGGTTCAGGAATGAGAACATGGTCCAAGCTAAGCCAATTGAAGTTATTCCTAGGAATTTGGGGCTAGAGCTAGTAAAACAGATTATCTCTCCTCTGTGAGATGTAAGGATATAGGCCTGGGGTTACTGACAATCATCTTTCCTGCTACATAGATTCTAAGCAGCACCACAGACAAAAATAAAGGCAAATGACAAACTGGGGACAGATACTGCAACCTATATAACATAGCATGTTTAGCATCCTTAAATCTATGTAGTCTTACATACCAATAAGAAATCAACAAAATTTCCAAATGAGGAATGGGCAAAGAACATGTACGGGCAAAGAATAAAAGAACTGCAAATGGCCAATAAGCATAAGAAAAAATGTCTACCTCACTAGCATTAAAAATATAAATTAAAATACAGAGGCAACATTTGTAGTTTCTTAGATTGACAGAGAATAGAAAGGATGATAGCACTTTATATTGGATAGAAGAGAAATAGGCACTCCCATCCACTGATGATAGGAGTTGTTTGTTGTGGCAAAACAAATCAAATGCCTTCAAACTTTGTATGCCTCAACATCCCAGTGTTAACAATTTATTCTGGACAAGTGCTCAGATATGTGTGTATGTGGCCGGGGTTGATCTCCAGTGTTATCTAATTACCTCTCCCCTTTCTCTTCTGTGTCTATTTCAAGAGATATTTTTGTGCCCCTAACTCACTCCAAAAACTTGAAGAAATCATCAGCCTAGGTGTCAGAACTGAGAAGAACTGGTCCCTAGGCACTTTTATAGGCCCCTTCTGTTATAAAAATATTAAAAATTATATTTTACAACTATGTTAGTATAAAGGCAAATACAATCCAGGCTGGATTCATCAACATGTTCATTATTACTATATTTATTTCTCTTCTTTTTGAGACAGGATCTCACTCTGTCACCCAGGCAGGTGGGCAATATTGTGATCATAGCCCACTGCAGCCTTAAACTCTTGGGCTCAAGGGATCCTCCTCACCCTCCTGAGTACTTAGGACTACAGGTATATACCACCTCACCTGGCTAAATTTTTTTTCTTTTTTGTAGAGGTGGGGTCTTGCTATGCTGCTCAGGATGGTTTCAAACTCTTGGGCTCAAGTAATCCTTCCAACTGGCTTGCCAAAGTGCTGGGATTATAGGGATAAGCCACTGTACCTGGCCTTCTTATTTTAAAAGAAATGAAACTTAAAACATTTTCTTGGCTCCCTAAAAGTATCATTGACTCTAGATCCATGGATACTGTATCTATTGGATAAATCGGCCCTGGATATAAGCCCCAAGCTTGAGGAGAAGGCAGCTAGAGTGGCAACTTAACACAAAAAGGAAATGGAATATATTAGCCAGGATTCTCCAGGGAGACAAAACCAATAGGACATATATACACAGAGTGATATATGAGAGGGGATTTATCAGGGGACTTGGCTGACATGATTATGGAGGCTGAGAAGTCCCATGATAGGCTACCTACCTGCAAGCTAGAGACCTAGGGAGCCTGGTAGTATAGCTCAGTCCACGTCCAAAGGCCTCAGAACCAGGAAATGCATAATGTAACTCTTAGTTCAAGACTGAAGGCTTGAGAAACTGGGAGGCTACTGATGTAAGTCCTGGAGTCCAAGGGCTAGAGAACCTGGAGTTCTGATTTCTGAGGGTAGGAGAAGAAGGGTGTGTCTCAGATCCAGGAAAGAGAGAGAAAATGGGGGAGGAAGGAGGGAAAGAGGGAACTGGCCCATATTGAGGGCAGGTCTTCCCCACTCAGTCCACCAAATCATGCTCCAATCTTCTCTGGAAACACATACACACACACAGAAACAATATTTTACCAGCTCTCTAGGTGTCCCTTAATCCAGTCAAATTGATACCTAAAATTAACCATGACATGAAAAAAGGTCTAGAGAGGACTAGAGAGCAGAGTGGAAGTAACTCAGAGGACCAGCTATCCCTGTGCCTTTCTACTCCTACCAACTGGTCACTTGTACAAAATTTAAAAATTAACAGTCCTGGACTTTGTTATCCTTTCTTTATGAAATTTATGTGGGGACAGAGGCATAAAAGGAGAACCACCTCCCATGTTCCCACCAAGTTAGAACTGAATGGAAGTAGTGAGGAATCTCCCTTTGAGTAGGAAGGTTGACAGCCGTTATCCTTTATGTAGTACGGTAGAAAGAACGTGAATGTCCAATAAAGGGAAGCAGGTTATTTATAAAGCATTCATGGAGTAGAAATTTTTGCAGCCATTAAAAAGGAATTTAGAATATTTTATTAATATGAAACAAGAACACAAAATACAATGGTTCCCAACTTGGTTCCCAACAGAGGCATTACCAGTTAATAAGCCTATTCCCACCAGTAGGAACATAGGACACTCCCGAGAACCACTCCTCTGGGTATATACCATCTCTCACGGTCATGAATGGCTTGTCATGTCACCATTGGCCCAAAGTGAGTCCAGATTTGTGCTCCCTTAAGTTGTGACCCCGAATGCTCAGCCACTGTCTAACTATGCATATTTGATTTGATAATTCCTAGTATTAACAATAATTCTTGTTGTGGGGTTATGTATAATTGGCTCAAAAGTTTCTAAGTTTAGATTTTCCATGTTCACAAAGATTCTGCCTCCTTTTACTCTTGGCCAGGATCCCGAAACAGAAACTCTTCATGGGCTCTTATGTCACTGCTTTTTATTATATTTCTAATTCATAAAAATCAGTTTTCTTTTTTATTCTGGTTCATGGCTCCTAAATCAATTATCATTGCACTATGTTATGTCAAGAATATTCTTTTCATATAGGATTTAGAGACCATCTACAAAAGCAATGCCATTTTCCTTATGCACAAAATAATGCAGCAATTTATTTAGAGCAAGCCACTTTAATATCCTTTCCACTGCCTTTCAGAACTTGGTATACATTTCAATACCTTGCTAGATTCTAAGATAAGACGAATGCTTTGCATTTCTGGCTGGCTGTTTAGCCAGATAAATTTTTCCTTGGGTTTTTTAGGGGGCAAATCTCAATACTGCTTAAATAACCTACTCTTCCCACTTTTATTTCCAAATTGCAACTATCCTATTAGGAATTGGCTACATGCACAATGCTCATTCATTATGGCCCATATGGGATAACCTTTTATTCAAGTCCATAGCGACAGACTCAAAATGGTTGGATCAGTGCTGGAGCCTTCTGTCCAGATCCTTCCTAGGAGGTACAGACGTATGGAGTAAGAATGCTAATAGAACGTTCTCTGGTTCTCTACTGTTCTATAAAGGGCCAAAGTAGACTTACCTGATTCTGTCACCACTTATTTTTTCCTCCATCTGCATATTTCCTTGTGTATGTTTCCCCTGTCAGAAGAGACCGCCTGCAGAAATACTTCAAATAGTGAGAAGAAAATATGGCATGACCAAGCTCTCTCCTGTTAATTCCCAAAGTACATTCAAAACATTTAGTAAGTATGTTGTCTGTGGAGATTTTATCCTGCGGGAACCTGCCTTAGTCCTAAGAGGCAGGGCTGATCCACCCCGTTAATCCTGTTGATGAAACCGTTAAGAGTCATATTTGTATAGCTAGTCAGAGATTACTAGAATTTTAATGGTTTTATCTAGAAGACATATAATTAAATCGCTGCTTTTAAAATAATAAAGACTGGAATAAAAGTTTTAAAAAAATTACTTGGCTAATTATGTTACATCTTTCATCTCTACTCCCTCATTGCCAACTCCATCTCTTAGAGTTCAACTGGTGATCATCTATATTTATTGCCCTTCAACGTGGGTTTTGTAATACGTACTTTTAATATTGACTATTGCTCCTTAATGCTGTCACTTCAAATATTACCTAGTAATTGTTTAAACTGCCCATTTTAAATTTAATTTATTCTACTGTTTTGTGGTTAATGTGACTTATTCAGAGGATCATTTCATATTAATTTTCTGATCCTTTCTCTCCTATACTGTAATATGAAATGCTATTCCCTGATCTGTTGATATCTAAATCTGGGTCTGTATTTGTAGATAGTTTGGATTTCTAGCCTTTTGTGTCTTTGTTAAGGCCTCAATCCTAAAGTCAAAACAGGAAAAATGGTCATATCAGAGAAAACCTAGTTAAAGTTTATTGGTCCCATGGGTGTTGGGCCATGCAACCTGGGAATCTGTTTAATGATTAAAATGTAAATGTCTTTGACTATTTATAATCTGGACAATTCCAAAAAACAAGAGCAATTTCTGGAATTGTGTCTATTTATACTTAGATTTCAGCCCCATGCACACTCATCTCAGGGACCTAACATTGTCAAAGCTTACACAAATAAATATATCTTATAGTCTCAATAACTTTCACCTTCTTCCTTTGAATGTGACTAAAGGGCATCAACACGAGCAATTTTTGTTTTTAGATAAAAGTGTCATGCTTTTTTTTTTTTCAATCCAGCCTCCAAATAATGGAATTTTTATGTGTGGTTCACTGTGTACCACTTGCCAAAACATACTGTTAGAACATTGGTCACTGACTGAGTCATTATATAAATAGATATCTATAAGAACAGATATCAATGTATCCATCTATCTCATTTACTTATTTTAGTGGGAGTTTATGCCAGCCACACTGTACATTAATATAATTCTGTCCATTTTGCTCATATACCCAACTTTGTTTTTTAACCAGAAATTTTTTGTTAGCTGGCATTCTTTCAGACACAAATCTCTGTTAATCAAGCATTGCCACTAGAAGCCAAGCTTTAACATCTGTTTTTCCTTTTCTGAATTAAGAGGCTCTTACAGTTAGAGATAATTCATCTCATGGAGTCAGTCTTGGCCCCAGGGAAGTAGCTGCCCCTTGTTCACAGATCCTATGGTCTCCTCCCATGCTACTCATCTTTGCAGGCTTCTGAATATATCATTTACATTTAATCAGTTCTCTTTGCTGAGCTGTTTCTTATTTAGATGCTTTTATAACAATGCATCTTTTGGAATCTATGATCTTAAAATTATTGGAGCTTTTTATTAGGAGGTATAGTTTCAACTAGTACCCACTGGAATGCTTACAATTGTGTTTCAAAAAGAACTGGTGAGTAGCTGGATCAAAGATCATTAGGTCTAAAAGCCCAAAGCACTCCACCAGCCTTCTGCCAGAAGTACAGTTTCCTATTATACTCCGTAGAGTCTTTGTGTTAAAAATTTCCCAAATTTTTCAGCTTTGATTACTCTAAGGTTCCCTCTTAAAGGACCCTTCCTTACTTAACTCTTATTGGCACCCGCTGGGTTTCCTACTCACTCATAACATTCATACCTGCAACGGGTTCTGGTGTTCCTAATAATAGATTTGTCACTGATTTACCAGCCCAACACCTTTCACTGTTTCACCACTGCATCTCTCTCTCGTCTTAATATTTATAAATGGTCCTTGCCCCATGATCTGGATTATACTGTGGATTGAGCTTAGTGTCCAGGAGTCCAGGAAAGTACAGTTCCTTATCCTCGGGCCATTCCATCATGACCTAGCCATACAGCTTCAGATCTGGCCTGCTTGTCAAATTGGAATGTTCAGTTTACCCTCCAGAAATTATTTTTCTCATGGAGAAAGTTTAATTGCAAACTCTTTAGTCAGAATCTTCCTTCTTCTTTTATTTTTCCCTTATCTTCTCCTTGAAACTTTACAAGCTGTAAGATATGCTGCACGTATGCTTTGACCTATATGAAGTGTCAGTTACTGCAGGTGAATCCGCTTCATAGCCTGTGCAAACATGGAGGCATATCCCTGAGATTTCCCTTCAGGAGAACAAAGGCAGTGCCTTTGAAATATGTCACAGCATTTCAGCCAATGCCACACTTTTCCTAGGAAGCCCCACTCAATGACTAAGCATGATGGCTACACTAGCCATTTTGCCCAACACATACTTCTCATAACACAAAAAAAATCTCTGTGGGGATTTTTGTGCCACAATTTCCCCTTGTATGGGCTGAGATTTCCCCAGAGTTGCATTGTAATCTGGGCCTCTGCCTTCTGAATCTGTCCTTCCCCCTACCCCTTCATAGGTGTCAGATATACATTTGTTCTGAAAAGTTCCCTACCTACTTCTGCTTCCTCTGCCCTTTTTTTGTGTGTTCCAATACAACCTTATTTATAGACATTGTAATTTGAATTTTATATAATTTTCATGTGCCATAAAATACACTTTTTTTGATTTTCTTAAGATATCTTTTTCCTTTAGAACATATTTAGATTTATAAAAAAATTACAAATGACAGTACAAAGTTCCCATACACCTCACACCCACTTTCTCCTATTATTAACATTTTACGTTCAACATTTTTTACAATAAAACCAATACTGATACATTATCATTAACTAAAGTACATACTTTACCCAGATTCTTCGAGTTTTTACCTAATATCCTTTTCTGTTCCAGGATCTCGTTCAGCATACCATATCACATTTAGTAGTCATGCTTCTAAGCTTAGACTTCTCTTGTTTGTGATGGTTTCTAGGACTTCCCTTGTTTTTGATGACCTTGACAGTTTTGAAAAGTACTAGTCAGTATTTTATAGAATGTCCCTCAGTTGAGATTTGTCTGATGCTTGTCTCATGGTTAGGCTGGGATTATGTGTTTTTGGGAAGAAGACCACAGAGGTAAAGTGACATTCTCATCATGTCATATCAACCATACATACTATTAACATGACTTTTCTACTGTCGATGTTGACACTTGATCACCTGGCTGAGGTAGTGTTTTTGAGTTTTCTCCACTGTAAAATTACTCTTTTTCTTTTTCCTTCTCAGACAGTACTCTTTGATGCTGCAGTTTTTACAGGCATCAACCGATAAATCTCTCGCACTGGAGAGAGACCAGGAGAATAATTTTCAGACAAAAAGGAATTTTAAGGAAATATAATACCATATCCAAAGCATCCATAATTTACATGTCTCCAGGGTAGAAATAAGCCTTCAGCAGAATTTTTCATCTTTGCCACTACTGACATTTTGGACTGGATAGATATTTGTTATGGGGGACTATTTTGTGTATTGCAGAATGTTTAGCAGCATTCGTGGCCTCCATCCACTAGATACCAGCAGCACCGCCCTAGTCATGACAATCAAAAATGTTTCCAGATAATTCAAAATGCCCTGAGGGGGAGTGGGTGGGAATTGCCCCCAGTTAAGAACTATTGGCCTATATAGCAATCATATTCCATGAAATTACCTAGAGAACATGTAGAAAAGTAGATTAGAATTTAGGCATACAGACACATAACAAGCTAGTCATATGTGGGAATTAAACATGGTATCATGAAGCATTTATAATAACATAAAAGCATCAAAATGTTTACAAGTTAATTTTTTCTTGGTTCTCTATTGAACCACTTCACAAATCTGAGGTCGGTTGTCTCATTTAAAAAGTGGAGGCAATACCAGCTCCATAGAGTGATTTTGAGTATTAAATACTTATGTGAAAGTGCTTTGGAAGCTATG
This sequence comes from Lepilemur ruficaudatus, assembly GCA_963574885.1. Taxonomy (NCBI): domain Eukaryota; kingdom Metazoa; phylum Chordata; class Mammalia; order Primates; family Lepilemuridae; genus Lepilemur; species Lepilemur ruficaudatus. The sequence goes on from CAUYRT010038309.1 coordinate 11,039, forward strand.
AAGTAGAATACAAACATACAGTAATAATAATAAATAAAATCACTGTAGAGAACCAGCCCTTTTCTCTAAGGCTTTTTCTCAGTAGGCTGGGTAGAAAAGAGACTGACTTCACAGAAACAGAAAATTTTAATCTGTAAAACCCATAGTTCTTAAAAAACATAAAACAAAGCAAATGAAACAAACAAATAAACCAGAAACTCTCAAATCCAGGAGGATAGCTCGGGGCTTTTTTGGTATAATTCTCATCTTGTGCCATTTAACAACAGGCTTTTAATATAATATTGATAGAAAAAAAACACAATAGAGTTAATAAATATAGAGTTTATATACTATCTGACATATTTTGCTATGCTAGGCATTTTTATTCAGTTCATTTATTATTATCAGTGGCGAGTAAACATCTTACTAATTTATGAATTTTTACTATACATATTGAACAAGTAAATAACTTTTTAAAAATTGATTTATTTTATCATATAGATTTGGAAGCAGCCAGATTGCTCAATCACAAGTAATTATTAGCCTTGGGTGGCAACAAATTACAGCAAGTCTTTAATAAAATATTGAACATGAAGTAGAAATAATAAATTTATCTCCTAACAGGATGTACAGGTACCACTTAAACCATTACAAAAACATACACCACAAAAATAAATAATGATATTAGATGCCTTGATATCACATGGAAAATACGACTACCACCAATAACAACTTTGATAGTAATAATAAAAATCTTAAAAACCCCCAAAGTTTATTCAATGGTTTTTCTGAACTTGGAATGGTCTTAAGCACCTTACATGAATAATGTTATTTAATTCTCAGGAAGCTTATTAACTCATTTAAAAAAATATTTAAAGCACAGAGATGGAAACATATTTAGAGGAAATTCCCTCCTTTATCAGGATACCATAGTTAAATCATAGGATTAATTAGACTGGTCAAATATTTTGTAGTTTTTCTATTATCACACCTTTATCTGTTCTTAGTGTTGAAGAGCTCACCTTAATACTTATTATACGTATTTTTGTTTCTTTGTTTTTCAAGATTAAATTTATTGAATAAGTATAGAAAAGAGAAGGGAAAATGCAAAGTTATGCATACAATAGTGGTTTCCATACTTTCTTTCTTGTTAAAGCTCAGTGTTTTATTTTTTTTTTTTTGCTTTATTTGGTATTATACTTTTGGCTTAAGGTACATCTTTTTTCCCCTGCTCATTCCACTTCTTTCTCACTTTCTGTTTTCTCTTCTTCCTCTTCCTCCTCCTCTTCTTCCTCTTCCATTTCCTCTTCCTCTTCCTGTTCTTCTTCCTCCTCCTCCTCCTCCTTCATATCCTTTTCTTTCTCTTTTTGTTTCTTTGCTTCAGATTCCTCAAGGGTAAATATCTGTTGTTCCAATAAGATATTTGGAAAATAAGGCTGTACTAACAAAACAATTATGACACATAGTATAAAACATACCATTCTCAGTAATAAAATAAATGTGCACAGTGGATCACACACAACTGGCCGGGGCACTTCCCACTTTGGATACCAAAATCGGTAATCTGTAAATAAAGAAGCAATTGAAAGCTGGATTTCACATAAAGTAGTTAAATTGTTCAAGAAATAAAGGACAATACATACATGTGGCTTGGTCACGATCTGTATTACCTAGAAAGAAAAACAAAGTCCATAAAGAATTATATAACATTTCTTCTTTCTCTAGAAACTTAGATAATTTTTCCAACAATAGTGCCACCATTCTCCTAGTTCTCAGGCATTATGCCATCATCTTTGATGTCCCCTCCACCCCTCACAACCAGTGGCTAACTATAAACTATAATATATTCTCTTTTAGTAAAAGTCAGCCTGATCTGCTAGAGAGAGTATAGAAATATAGAAGTGAGGAGACATAGATTCTAATACTAATTCTCTCTCTAAATCATTGTGTCACCTTATATAAGTCACCTACAAATCTTACAAAGATTGATCCAGCTCTGACATTCTAGAATTCTACAACATCTTATTTTCATCTCATTTTTCTCTTCTGATCACTCCAAATTAATCTTATGATTCTTCTCCTTATTCTGCTTGGGCTCTAACAACCATCTCTCCATGGATGCCTTTCTCACTTACTGAGACACAGAAACCCTATGCCAGGCTTTTCCCTCCCACCCCATGTTGATGCCTTCCTCACCTTGCTTGGGCAGATACCACATGCTGAGCCAACATGTATGGGCATCCCTTCATTTTGCTCTGGCTCTGATACCCCAAGCGAGACCTCATGTATGGATGTCACCTCATTTCATGAGGGCTCTGACGTCCCACATGAGGCCACACCTCTGTGTGGAAAGCTTCCTCACGCTGCTTAGGCTCTTTCCCCATACCCATCGCACCTTGTATGGATCCCTTGTCATCTTGTTTAGGATCTAACATGTCACACTTGGCTGCCTCTAAGAGCAAGACTTTGCATCTTGATTCAAATAAAGCAAAAGCCCCAGAAATGTTAGGGTGGATTCACCCCAGCGGTGGTGTTATGATGAGAATGTCCACTAGTTTTTTCAGTGTTTTTTTCAGTACAAATGCATAATATGATATTTACTTACTGTCTGAATGTATCCTCTACTAGATTCCTCTAATCATTGTATAGTTATACTTTGGAATATATGCTCTTATGTTTGGAAAAACTAAAAGAAAAATTTAATTAAACATGGTGTCTACTTTTTACTTTCTGCATATTTGTAGGAGATTTTAGTTTTTTGGAGAAAAACTAAAAGAAAAGGCTATTAAATATTTGCTAATTTTTTTTCTTTTCATAAATATTTTAGAATAGCCTATCCTTTAAAGCAGTCATTGTCAAATAGGCTGCTGTTTCAGGAATTAACTGTGAAGCCTTTTCATGGTATAATTGTTAGTTCTCATTCCTTCATCCTGACACTCTGGTATGTCCCTAGGGGTAGGAATATGAGTAAGGGAGAGCAGAAAAGGCTCTGCAGTTCAGAAAAATCTAAAGATGGTATTGTGTTAACCATCCTTTGATAATATAATAACAGCATTCTGATCAAAGGAACAATATTAATATGACAATAAAAAACTAGTGCTTAAGAACTTCCTTTTCCACCCTGGCATGGTAGCTTACGCCTATAATCCTAGCACGCTGGGAGGCCGAGGCGGGAGGATCACTTGAGGTCAGGAGTTCAAGACCAGCCTTAGCAAGAGCGAGACCCCATCTCTACTAAAAATAGAAAAAAATTATTTTTGAGGAATTCCTTTCCCCTATTGAGACGTGATTAACTGTACACCTTGGTAAATTCACTGAAAATCATTTAATTGTACACTTAAAATGGAGTGTTGGTTGTACATACAGTTGGAGCACTATGTATGTACTCTCTGGACTACTTTGACAGAGTAGGTTTTTGAATGTAACAAGATAAGTCAACTTGAGTGGTAATATATTTTGGGAAATCAGCTCACTACAAATTGTGACTGTAAACATTGCACTGTAAATGTTTTG